>JXCR01096191.1:66123-77494 GCA_002079205.1 Phalaenopsis hybrid cultivar | reverse complement strand
CGAACACGAGCTACTTAACGAGCCGAACACGAGCTGTTCGCGAACAACGAGCTTTTTTGACAGCCGTACTTAAAATTCCAGCTTTATTACTTTTATATATAAAAAAAATTATTTAGTTAGATTTTAGATTACTTCATATCCATGGAGAATCAGAAAATTTTTATTTCATAAGTTTTGAAATATTATAGAATAGATTATACTAAGTTACATTTACATTAAAAATCTTAATTATATAGTACTTTTTATATGTTTGTGAATATATTAAACTCAATAAAATTAACTATAAAATAAAATAAAATAAAAACAACTTCAAATTGATGTTATGTGTAGAAATCTATTGATTTTTTTATGCTTTTTTATCAAATAAGTACATGATTATTCATATGTGCGTCTTATATTTCTAAAAGATGCAAACAAATGGAAATGTGATGTGTAAGAGATGAAGCAAATATTATATAATATTTTATTAAATTAATAATTCATGCTACATATTATTTAATTTTTAAAATCATGTTAAAAGAAATACTAATATTATTATTCTAACATATGCTTAATATTGACACTAATATTTATACTAACATTATACTTGATAGACAATGCATGACATGTTCATATATTCTTTTATCTTTTATTTTCAAACAAATGGAAATGATCACCTTTATTTTACTCCATACTTCATATTAAAAATACAAGTATGGAGTCTAGGATAGATCTACCAAGGAATAAAGCCAAATTTTTAAAGTGAAGCTAAGGTTCAAAATAATCTTTTTCTTGAAGTTAAGTTNCGCGCAATTTGAAGTTGTCAATTTAAGATTTTTTTATTTGTTTATTTTTATGGAACATTTCTTATAGTTATAAAACGTGACCTTTTCCGAACAAAATATCATGGAAAAAGCTAATGATTAAAATTTTGGGCAATTACATATTAGTCCACCCGAAACTTGTTATTTATAAAGTAATCACCTTTTTTTCAACCATTTTTCAAATTCTCACTTACATATAAAAATTCATGATAAAATCCAAGCCCATATTTTTCATTTTTAATCAAATGCACCCAATGGGCTAACAGTTTCCCTGGAGTGAGTGCCACACTTTGGAGTGCAAGTCTCGGAGGACATATTGTGCTCCATCTTCTCTTAAGCACCTCAGGTATACCGAAGTAACCGATCGCCTGACGAGATTTCATTCGATCATCAAATATAGCAAAGTTAATTTTAAAATGCCTTGGATTTTTAACGACTCCATCCAACTCTTGTACGAAGTCGTTAAAATCTACTTCATTCGAAAATCTACTTCATTTGATTCTTTCAACATGGAAAAATCTGTCATAAAGTCACCTAGGCTTTCATGGTCGTTCGAGGGATATAAGTGTTGTCATATTCACCGAGCTTCACCATCCACTCTAGCAGTCGTCCTAAGTGCTCCAATCGTGTGAGCATAGACTTTAGCAAGTGATCTGTGATGGTCTGGATTGAATGCACCTGGAAATATGATTGTAGCCTGTGTGCAGAGATGATCAAAGTAAAAATTAGTTTCTCCATAATCGGGTGTCTGGTTTCATCTCCATGGAGTACTCAACTCATGTAATAGACTGAGAATTATTTCCCCATTTCTTCTCTGACTAGAACTGAGCTTATAGTTTCTTGCTCTACTCCGAGGTACACTGATTGTTCCTCCACTTGTTTTGGGCTTTGGAGCAGTGAGAATGATACTAAGGAATTTTGTGGAACTTTGATTGCTTCCTTGCATTCGAAAGTCTAGTAAAATCACTGGTATTTCCAAAGTGCCCTGAAGAATGTTGTGCATTTGTCACCTAATTTTGGAATACAATGACTGAGTCCCACGATTCGGTTAGTCAGACTTCGTATTTCTTTGATGCTTTGAGAGGATGACATATCTAATATTTCTTGTATTTTTTTTCGGATTGGGTCTTAGTCCTTCGAGAGTTAAAAAAAACCCAAGAACTTGTCGGTCGATGGTATGAAGGTATATTGAAAAGGATTTAGTCTCATGTCAATTCTTTTAGAGTTTTGAAGGTTTTGTGTAGGTCTTCTATGAGTTGTTCAGTTGATTTGCTTTTTACAAGAACATCATCCACATAGGCTTCAATATTTTCTCCTTTTTATTTGAAAATATTACATTCAAGTGGTGTTGATAGGTCGCCCTAGCATTCTTCAGCCTAAAGGGCATTACATTAAAACACGACATTCTTTGTGTGGTAATGAAAGACGCATTTTCTGTGTTGGTCGGATGCATTTGGTGGTAGCTGGAGAAGGCGTCGAGGAAACTCATGACGGAGTATTCAACCGCGGCGTCCACCAATGCATCGATTCTTGGCATGGGGTAGGTATATTTTGGGCAAGCTGCATTCAAATTGGTGAAGTCAACACACATCCTCCAATTGTTTGTTGAGTTTTTGAACCATTACACGTTCGAGAACCAAGTCAGATATTATACTTCCAGAATATAGCCCGCCTCCATCAGCTTTTGAATTTTTACTGATATTGGATCAATAAGGACTCTCACAATCGATTGAAGCATTTGTTGCACAAGTCGAGAAAATGGGCTGATTTTGAGTCGATGGCAGGCAACGTTGATGAGACTCCAAGCATCTCTATGGCTATCTAGGCAAAAGCTTCCCAATGTTGGTGAAGGATCTCGATCACAAGATTCATGTGTCCTGCATAAAAAATTTCACTAATTAGAAAAACCTTACCAGGTTCTCCTTCATTGGTGGGAGGCACTCAAAGGATGGCCTCACTGGTCTGGAGACCTCCTTCCCCCTGTATTTGAATGTCTAGCGGTCCACGATCGATGTTAGGTATAGCTCGCATGCAACAAATTATGGATTGTTCCAGGTTTCCTTAGACCGTGATTATATTTCCGTCTCTGAAAAATCTTACAACCTCGTGGTATGTCACAGCTACTGCCTGGTAGCATTTCAAAAACGGCTGGGCAAAGATGGCATTGTATGTCAAAAGGGATTCCACCACCAGAAAATTCTCCATATTGGTTAACTATTTTTCTCACTCTCTTCATAAGAAGACTAGGGTGATCACCTTATAGCCTCCTTCTGTTCACCCAAGTAGTCAAACAGTGGGTCGGTTGTCGTCGCCAATCAATTAGCCTTGAGTCCCAACTTGTCGAACGCTAATTTGAACAGGATATTTACTAAGCTTCTGATGTTGAACAAGAAGCTAACCACCTATTAGTGGTTTATAAGTGTCGTAATGAAGATTGCCTCATTGTATGGGTTTCCCCTTAGGGTGAGATCTGCATTTGTGAAATTAGTTGGGGGGTGAGTATGAGTGTGACAGGTGACAAAACATACCTCTCCCAACCTGTGCTTTTATAAGCTAGACGGTCGTGGTAAACCTCAGCCTCCACCGAAGAAGGCTGAGATGATTTTAGCCAGGTGGATTTCATTCGCTTGCACTGGTCCATCCGTGTGCTCCTCTGTTGGGGCCTTCCCTTGTCATTATGTGTGTGTCCAATAATGACCAACTCCTTCAACTTTCTGGCCCTGATAAGCTCCTCCAACAAAATTTGGAGGTGGCGTCATTCCTTCATGTCGTGTATATGGTCTCAATAGTAGGTGTAGTATTTTTTTTATTTGAGTAGCTCAAGTGTTGCCTTCAGCTGGGTAGGGGGCCTTCTTTAAGTAGTCCTTATTTTTGAATGGTCTGAACTAACTTGGTCATCGACATGTTCAGTGGTGGCGATCCTTGCATCTTCAATATACATGTGGTCGCTCATAGTACTGAACTAACTGCTAGTCAAGATGGTATCACCGACCCTTGCTGCTTCAGTCCCCCCTCAGTCATCCTGAGATCGATAATTATCAGTTTGTCAGTCGTCAGAGGCTTTCGATCGTCAGAGGATTTCAATTCTTTGAGGCTTGATCGCCCTTTGGTTTTCTATCACCATCCCGACCCTTCCGCTTCTGCGATCGATATTCAGATGCTCTTAGTTTAGCTTTCGAGGACTCCATAAGGTCTTCTTCACTGGCGATGTGGTCATTTGCTAACTCCAAGACCTTTGCGAAGGTCCTTGGATTGAGTAGGTATAGGTCATGCCTGAATCACTTATTGTAAATCCCCTGCTTCAGGGCGATATGGGCGATGGGAGGCTCCAAATTCTTCACCTCCAGCATTTCCTTCTGCAAACGAGTGATGTGAGCCTGTAGGCTTTCATTCTCCTCCTGCCTAATCTAAAGCAAGGTCTTTGTATCCTTCCTTTGTTTTTACACATCAGCAAAGTGTGCAAGAAAGAGCTTCCAGAATTCGAAGAAAGATGAAATGATCCCATATAGGAGGTTGTTTAACCATCAGAACACGACTTCTTTCAATGTGATCATGAACAACCAGCACTTCATGGCATCATCGATCTACATGACTCCTACCGTTGACTCAAAAGAAGCTAGATTGGTCGGACCACTCTTTTCTTGATAAGAATCAAAGTGGGGAATCTCGAGCTTCACTCGGGGTATGGCTTCCAAGATTCTTCAGAAGAAAGAGCTACCCATAGCTGGTTGAGCAAACGTTCCCACACGATCTGCCCTATATTGGACTGTCGGCATAGATCGGGCACTATCTATCGATTGAAAATCCTCATTTCCTTTGATTGGTCGATCTTTGGGACAACAATAGGGAAGGTGAGACTTCTGAGGGTGATTTTCTCGAGACTCTCCCTCCATGGGCTGCGTGCGGACATTTTGTCGGGTCATGGCCGCCTGAAGAGCCTCGAACTGGTCAATTATTTGCGCTCACAATACCTGGACTTCTTTTTGTATGTCTTGGTGCACCGTCTCTGCATTGGACTCCATGGGTGCTATTTCTCTTTGCAACAATTCTCCTTCATAGTTGGCTCCACTTATCATTTGGGGCATGTGCATGCTTAACAGACCACCTTTTAGAATGTTGGATCTGGAATTTTATTTTGGAAATACATGTCTCGAGAGTTTGAGCTAGGAGAAGAAGTAAAGAGAGAAGAAAAGTATTAGAAATTCTTAATAGAGAGGCTGTGGAAAAGTCCTCAGATCGGGGACCCCTTTATTCACTGTCGAGCCTCCTATTTGTAGGAGACCTTTTGTACAGTTAGAGAAGAGTGATAGCAATTATGAAAATAGCCCTCAATTACCAAAAGAGAGAATGATTATAGAAATTGTTCTTAATGTGATCAATGTGCTGATTTAATATTAAATTTATATTATAATTTGAATTTGCATATGACGGTAATCAGCTGGTTGACATGTTCTAGTTTGATCGATCGATGAGACGGCCCTTATGGAATTCGTTTATGTCGAGGCATGAGTGATCGGTCGGCCAATTGCATTCGGTCGACCTTTAGGGAGCTTTAGCGATTTGGACCTTAGATGGGTCAGCTGCTCAGATTTGTTGAGGGCGGACTTAATCAATTTGTTGTACTTTTAGATGATCGGTTCAAATCATGTCTTTTGAACTTAATGTCTCGATCATTATATCATCATCTTTAGTCATTTGATTTCCTTGAGATTTGCGCTAACAATACTATTGTATACATTAATGTTTGTTCTTAGCCAAACTACAATAAACAATTCAATTTTGATTTGCTCATATTAAATTTTGGTTCAGTCACTTCAATTTTATCAAAACATAAATTGGTTCCGCTTTTTGTACTCTAGATTTCGGTTGCAATCGGTTTGACTAACTTTAAAATAGATCCTTCTGAGCCAACTCGATGCTCACTCCTAATCCGACTTAAAATTTCAGCTTTATTACTTTTATATATTAAAAAAATTATTTAGTTAGATTTTAGATTACTTCATATCCATGGAGAATTAGAAATTTTTTATTTCATAAGTTTTGAAATATTATAGAATAGATTATACTAAGTTACATTTACATTAAAATCTTAATTATAAAATACTTTTTTATATGTTTGCGAATATATTAAAATAAAAAATAATGTAATAAGTACATGATTATTCATATGTGCGCTTTAAACAGCTAAATGATTATTCATATGTGCGCTTATATTTCTAAAAGATGCAAACAAATGGAAATGTAATGTATAAGAGATGAAGCAAATATTATATAATATTTTAATAAATTAATAATTCATGCTATATTATTTAATTTTTAAAATCATGTTAAAAGAAATACTAATATTATTATTCTAACATATGCTTAATATAGACACTAATATTTATACTAACATTATACTTGATAGACAATGCATCTTTTATCTTTTATGTTCAAACAAATGGAAATGATCACCTTTATTTTACTCCATACTTCACATTAAAAATACAAGTATGGAGTCTAGGATAGATCTAGCAAGGAATAAAGCTAAATTTTTAAAGTGAAGCTAAGGACTAGCTAGAAAATCCTATTTTCTTTTCAAAATAATCTTTTTCTTGAAGTTAAGTCTTAATTTCTTTTGAAATTGACTAAATATCCAAACTAAAAGTCATATTGATGTGCAACTTAATAAGTTGAGATTTGTATTAAGGTTTTCATCAATAATTGTTATTGCCAATGAAGAACAAATGTAATTTTAAGCTTCTGTCAAAAATAATTAAAACTCTAATTTTTAAATCATGAGGCAATGTGTCTAGACGTTTAGTAATTTAAAAATTGAAATTTTCAGTTTTTTTAAAGGTTACTAAGGTTTTAAAGTAAAAGTCCTATTCTCGTAAGACCAAGTTGTGATTTTTTGTGATGTAGGATTAGTCTCTTTCAAAATCAAAAAGCAATATTAATTTTTAATTAGGAATTTGACCGCCATTTATGCTAAATGAGTTTGTATAAATAGACGAGTAGGCGTAGAAACTAAACATGCAAGATATCTTTTTTCACAAAATACTTAGCTTGTAACATAAAAAATTCGAAGGAATAATTTTTAGTGCAGTATACTTTTGTCACAGAAATACTATAAACATTTCATTTCAACTATAAAAATAAGTGTTCACAAGTGGTTAACAAGATACAATCAAAAAATAATGAACCAGGCCAAGTTATCCTTCTCTTTCCTCTCGCCTCCTCTCTTACTCCACTAGACTAGGAATGGTTGTTTTCTCACTTCACTTACTCAAACACACTCACATTATTGTATTACAATCTATAATAATACTCTAAACCGGGACTTCTTACTCACATTTATTTCCCTAGTCCTCCTAAAGTTTACACTTAAGTCTTCCAAAATAGTCAACATTCCTTCCCCAAATAAAATTAAATTCCAGCATGCATACCTATTAGTGCTTGGGCCATCGTGCTATGATGTTATGGTTATGGCACTGCATTATTGCAATAGTGCTAAGGTACTTGAGGTATGGCATTGTGGTGCCATGATCTCTATCTTCTGGTCATTTATTCTATCATCGATGGCATTATAGTGCACCAGAGAATGTTGCTAAGACATTAGATTCTAGCGCTAAGACACTGAGTAATTAGCATTGAGGGACCAAGTTATCTATCTTTTGCTCCTTCTGTCTTCATAAGTGTTGTAGCAATATATGTATTAGCACTTAGGCACTATTTTTGACATTGAGGCTCTATAAAGTTAATTTTGTGGCTTTAAGCTCTCATGAGAATTTTTGGTGTGAGAACCAAACACAGTGACTAGGCATTAGGCTCTACACTGTGGTGATCTTGTGACTTTCACTAACTTTTTCTAAAATTTTCATAGTGGCTTTCTTTGTCACAAACAAATAAGATTATGTAATTTTACAAAGTCCTCATACCACTACACAAAAAAATTTATATGCAATAATTACTCATCAAGGAAGCTCTCATTGATATCAAAGTGATCTAATTCTTGGTTTCCTAACTCTAACCTAGATAGATGATTTCTAATTTTATGTTCCTTTTACAAATTTCTATGTCAATTTCTTGTAGAAAAAGAATCTAGCGCATACATCTAGGTTTTTCTTCTTCTTTTTGCTATAATATATTTATTTATCTCATGATTTATGTAAAGTATAACCTTTTTCCAATCACATAAGCTCTAAATTTGTTAAAGGAAAAAAGTATCACTAGTTGTTCTTTTTTCAGTGCTAACATAATTATTTTAGATCTCATTTAAAGTTCTAATAGCATAGTACATTAGATAAAAAAAATTTATATCCCCTTTAACCAATAATAGATCCTACGACGCAGTCATTAGCATAACACATGAGCTCAAAAGAATATGTCTAGTATGGTGTTACAATAATTAATTAGATAAGTGTTTAATGTTTTACAACTTTTAGGCATTCCTTAGTAAATTTGAAAAGGGCGTCCTTCTCTAACAAGTGGCATAAGTGATATTAGAAATTTTTAATGAAACTCCTACCAAGGCAAGCATGCATGTCCTAGAAAGCTCCTTACTCGTGTAACTGAAGTGGTTAGGGGTAGGTTTTCTATCAGCCGAACCTTTGCCTTGTTTGCTATTAATGCCCCTTTTGGTTTTGATTGGAAATGTCCATCTTAGCATCTATTATTTTTAAATCTATCTTCTTAGGTCACCCTTGCTTAGAAAAGGAATGGAAAAAAAGTAAGACCGAAGGTGGATAAAATGAAACAAAAAAGATGCAGCTATAATGATATTTATATATAGAAAAATCTTTCTAATATAAACCGGAGATAATGTACAAGAAAGTCCTTATAGAAAAAACTTTGTTACCAAACTAGAATACAAAACCAAATTTATTTTATTCAGGGTTCAAAGAGATCTCGTATGAGGTTGTGTCCTCATGGTCAATTACATCTTAGGGAATATCCAAAAACTCATAATAAAAGCTGTTACATTTGCCTAAATTATCTAAAAACATAGGTATCCATAGAGATTTTTGACAGTCAAATGAAGAAAATTCTATAACCATCATGATGGAACTAGGTTTCCAAACAGATGGTGAATCACTGTAACCTAGTGAGTTACCATTAATGAGGTGAGAGGATCTACGATTCTCATCTACAAAAGATTCGGAAAAGGATGAAATTATGCTCAAGTAGGTAGATTAACAAGTTAAGTCAAAGAAAAACTTAAACATGTAGAGATAGCCTATTCGGGGATCCGTGGACCCAACCTCCCTGACTATTAGGACCTTAGATCTACTAATTCGTGAAGGTAATCGACCCAACTTTAAAGAGATCACTTTGTCAGCAACCCATATGTTGCATCATCTAAAGTCCAATGACTATCCAAACTAAAAAGGTAGAGTGTGGCTTATTTCTAACAAGGGTAGGACCAAGAAAACAACATAAATAATGAACGATGAATGACTCAACTACAAAGCTAAATCATCTCAAAAAGTACTTTAAATCTTGTATGAATTGAGAACGATGGAGTTTTCGTATAGTGCATTGCGGAGGGGATTCTTCATTAAGAAAAATTGGAGTTTTCTGTTGTGCATTCTGGAAGGGATTCTTCATGAAGAAAAATCAGAGTTTCTCAATAGTGCATTCTAGAAGGGATTCTCTGTGTTACTGAGATGATATCTAGAAAATCTAATCTTCTTGAAAATCAACAAAATTACTATAATTTTGAGAAGTCGACGTGGACGCCATTGGAAGATGAGCTGGCTCTTTCTTTGATGGCTTGGAAGACCAATCTTGAAAAGATTAATAATATCCTTCTAATGAAAAGGAGTATGTTTAAGTGAATTAGTGTATTTTCTTTTACTAAATTTTTATAGCCTTTGTATTAGTGTGTGTTGGTCTTTGTATCCTTTTGGTCGCCTAATGTGACATTTATACATGGTAACAATGTGTGTGTTTCTACGTCTTTATTTTGCTTGATGTAGTAAAAATTTTGATGTTATTTTTTTCTTTCCTTTTGATCTGTGATTTCTTCTCTTCCGAGATGCTTTTCCCCCACTTTTAGGGGTTTGTTGAAGTTCAACGTTGTTGTTGCTTCCTTCTTATGGCCAAGTGTATAGTGGCATCAAGTTCTTCTGAGGCTTATACCTTCTGAGACTCTCTAGCTTCTCAAACATGTAGAAGTATACAATTAAAATTAGCATGTGTTTTATATAAAGAAAAATCATGTACCTTTTGAAGATTTTGATGCATTTGTATCTTTGAGGTTTGTAGCCTCTGATATTTTTTATTGGAGATCATGTCAACCACTTGTCCTTGGAGTTTTTCTAGTAAGGAGTGTATCCACTACTAGCTTTCCGTTGAGACTTACCGTCTATGCTCAAATTCTAATGACATTGTAGCATCTCATCGAGATTGTCCTCTCAAGCTTGTCTTCTAAGGGCTCAATACATTTCCATTGAGTCTTGGGTCTTGAGCTCGATTTTTATGGGTATGGTATCTTCCCTGAGTCTTGTCTCTCTAGCTTGACTTTATTGGGTATAGGTGGAGACCTTATCTTCCACTACAAATGTTCAACCTTTTCTTGGTTGTTACTTGAAACACATCTGCTTGACGACTGCAACTTCTAATGGAAGAAGTTAATGTTAAACCACCAAGAATTTTTTATCAAACTAAGACAATTAGTTAAAGCTTCTACTTAAAAATTGTGACATATGATGGAAGATGTTAAATTGAGTCTCCCTAGGACCGATTAAGCCCTGAATGAGGATTTAGAAAATATTTTGGGTTTCTCAAGATTGAGGCATAGGTCAAAATTGGTTGTACTTTTTCTTAAAATTATGGTTGTAGCCATACTCAAGAATGATAGTTGGCAACTTGCTAGTTACTACTTATGATTTTTTTTTCCTACATTGGTGTGTTTTCCAGATGAACTTGTAAAGTATCCCATGTATTAAACCATGAAGAGATCAACTTCCTAATCCTAATTGCCGAGGAACTTCAGTGCGGTTAGTGGGTGCTATGGAAGCATTCAATGTGGTGAAGGTTGCCCCAAGTCTAGAAGTAGTTCTCAAAGACTTGATGTCTGATAAGACGTAGAATGACTATCATACCACAACCGTGCATGAAAGTTAACGTGAATGACCTTTAGAAGTTGTAGTGAAGTTTGCCCCTTAGCCTGGAAGTAGTTTCATAAACTTTATGTCCAAGTAAGATGCGGAAAGACTACCCCTACATAATCATCATTGAGATGTTGATGTGAATGACCTTTTGAGATTACAGTGAAGGTTGTCCCCCATACCAAAGAATGCAAAGAAGTGATCATTAAGGGGTGCAAAGGAGGTTCTTTCATTAGTTGGATAATGTATTTCAATGGAAAATAAAGTAGAGTCTTGACATCTCATACTTGAAGACTGTCCAAAACATGACTTCGCTTCCCACTGATAGCGTCAAACTAATGTTGGCCAGAAGGTCCATGATTAGGGCTGTCAAAACGGCTCGTTGTTCACGAACAACTCGTGTTCGGCTTGTTAAGAAGCTCATGCTTGGCTCATTTGCTAAGATAACAAGTCGATATATATATATATATATAT
>JXCR01096191.1:44830-62550 GCA_002079205.1 Phalaenopsis hybrid cultivar | reverse complement strand
CAATGGCCATTAACGATCTGATTTCGAGCCGAGCTTCGAAATTGACTCGAAAAAAATTTGATCCAAAATTTTACCTCAAAGCTTGGCTCGTTTATTTTGATCTAAGCCAAAATTCAAAACAGTTTTCCAGCCAATAATAATCTAAGAGCTAAATTCATAGACTTAGCTGCAGTAATTCATCGGTGACTGATTATGTCGAACAACTAACATATTAATTGAGAAAAAAATGAATGATTTTAAGATGTTATATTCTAGGGTTAATCTTATGCAAATAAAACAACTATGCAATGATTCTGAATAAAGCCAAAATTCGAAACAATTTTACTTATGTTATTCGAAACTTAGAATTTATTGAGTGTTTTTTTTAGAGATAATGTGAGTGACACGACCGACTTTATTTAAAGGAAGAGAATGAGTTAAAAATGAAATCTCAAACAACTCTCACGACACTGAAAACCAAAAAAAATATCAAAAGATAAAAACTTAATAACCCACAGAGCAAAACAACTAAGCAGCTACATCAATCCACAAGACAACCACTTCTCCGAAGAGAAGAAAGAGTCCATGAGAAACGAGAAACTCTGCAAAGAAAACAAACAAGGACGGCAAAACAACCAACAAACTACCAAAATATAAAGAGAGAAAAAAGTAAACCCAAATAAAGAGAAAGAACAAAATGAAATTAAATAAAAAAACAACATATCTCAGAACTTACCAGCTATTAAGTATTAAAATTTCATCCTAAAAGTTTGAATATATAAGAATATATTCAACACATGATTGAATTTTAATTACCGCTGGAGTTCATCACAGACCTATATTATTCTAACATCTAGCCAAAATCAGACAGTTAAAAATTATACATACAAATCAGGACATCTGACTAAGATTAGTCCATAAAAAAGATTCATGACAAAACACAACAACCCAAAGACAAACCAAATTAAAACAGAGATAAAAAAACAAAAAATAAAGCTAAACATAGACCAAAAAACCTAAAACCAGCAATAAAAACAATAAATCAAAACAGTCAATCCAAAACCAAATACAGAAAGAAAGACTTGAATAGAAAAAAAAAAAAAACAAGAAAGGGGCATTGAAATTTCATCCAAATAATTTTTGAATATATAAAAATATTCAAAAATTATGGTTGAAAATTGATACAAAAACCAAGTAACCAGCAAAAAAATTGAAAATAACCAGTCAAAAAACAAACCAAGCAGCCAACCAATAACTAAAACCCAAAAACTAACAACATAAAATAAAACCGCTAAACAAACTGAAAAAATATTAAAAATCTCAACTAAGTTGAGGAAACCCAATTAGTCAACTGAAAGATAACAGTAAGAACCGAAGAACCAGCAACAACCAGAAAACAAGACAATAATAACCAGCAACAACCACTAAGAACCGAAGAAAAAAAAATAAGATAATTAAAGTTTATAAAACTAAACAATATAAACAGGAATTAAATTTTTTTAAATTTCTATTTCATACTCTTTTAAGAGATCAACCAATTTTTAAATTTATTAAGTTATAACTAAAACATGCTAGTTGTGAGGGGATTACAACTTTATAAAATTTTAAAATGTGCAAAATTCATAAGTAAGCTAATCAACAATTGTATGTTGACTGCCATATATCCATGGCAGGTCATAGCTCTTGCAATCACTTGGAGATTTTTTCAAGACTCTTGGCTTCCAATTTTCAACCTTTAGACATCTATCCCATTTAGCCGGAGAAATAGGCGAATTTATTGTATTTATAGTTAAAAAAAAGAGGTTACAATGCTATGTCAAGCCCAAAGATAATTTCGTTAGATAATCTAATTGGTACTCCTAATAAGGCCAAATTTTAATGTCCGGTCACGGGATGTGCGGACAACGGACAATTGGTACTCCTAATATAGCCAAATTTTACTGTCCGGTCACCGGATGTGCGGACAACAGAACGCTCCCTAATAAGGCTTTAACTAAATATGGTTCAGCCAAAAAAAAAAAAAATGAAGCACACGACATTACATAAATTGGAATTAAATTTAATCATTCAACAAACAAAGTCATTATTATGGGTGTAAACGAGCTGAACACGATCGCGCCCAGACTCGGCTCGTGTTCGGCTCGTTTATATTTCAAGCTCAAAAAGTGTATTCGTGTTCGACCGTTTGCTTAGCGAGCCGAACGCGAGCCGTTCACGAACAAAGAGTCATTTTGACAACCCTAATCACGTAGCCATAAGATGTTAAGGATTGGGGCAAAATTGAAAACATTACTGGAATCTAATTTAATAATTTTTATTATATTTTCTTCATTAATACTTTTAATTAATTATAAATATTTGTAGCCTTGTTGTCAATTAAATTTTTTAAAAATACTACATATATATATATAATTGATTAGTAGTATTTCGAGCCAAAACGAGCCGAACAAGAACGAACAAATATTGGTTCGTGTTGTTCGCGTTCGGCTTGTTAACTTAGCGAACAAGCCGAACACGAGCTTCTTAACGAGTCTAACATGAGTTGTTCGCGAACAACGAGCCGTTTTGACAGCCCTAGCCACTATGCTAAACTCATCTAATCTTTCTTTTAGCCTTATTATAAGCCTTGAATTGCTGTTCAACGCAAATTGGGCTCACATCATTGCTCCCCTCCCAACGGTTTATCTTGCCCTCAAGATCAAAAGCTATATAAGATCTTTGAAATTTGTATGAAGGTACTAACGAAATGTTTCTATTCAGAGACCTTCCCATTGAACTAGAATTTGTTTGGTCGATCGACCGGCATATAAAATAGTTTGGTGTCGAAGGATTTATGATGGATGAACTAATGGATGACCTTCATGAAAATGTGTTGGTAAGGTTGTCAGTTGCAATGCAAAATCATAATAAATTTATTTGATACAAGACACATGAAACACTTGATGGATTCAAGCTTCCTTCAGTAATTCAATTTTATAAGCCACTAAATCAATCTTGGCTAATATGTAGTGAGAGCCATAATGATGCTGATTCATTTTAATAATGTGCGTGAGAGATATGATGCTGATTCATTTTAATATTAATTTCTTCCCCTTTTAATTGCTAGTTGCTTCATTTGATTTTCAATGTAGTGAAGGTTTTTTCTTAATTGTTACAATGTCTTATCCCAAGCGCACAAGATATTGCTGACCACTTCAGTATTGGATATGTAAAGATTATATGAAATGATTTGAGAATAACACATACAACATATTGCTTGAAAGGACGAGATGCCCAAGATATATAGTCTAAAGTGTTATAGGAATACTCTAACCAAGGTAAGAACTTCACTAAATCAGAGGTTGAATCCATCAGAAAATTACGGAACAAATCATTTATGTTGGGTCTGCAACATCTCATAGGAAAGTAGTAAATGTGTTCAGACTCTGCATATGCATGCTATGTCCTAATTTTATAGAAGAATATAAATTTGGAATTAAGATGCGAGACATGGGTTGCTGCTCCCGGTCTCCGTCGTGTGGTTTGACACTTCATCCACCTCAAAACTCTTGCCCGTACCACATTTCTAATACATACTCGATCTTAGGACTCTATCAAAAACATGATAAAAGAAAAATAAAGGACTCGACCAACAGAAAATATGAGCCATGTCTGGCGGAAGAAGCTTATAACATTGCCTGCAAGAAAGAGTTAGTATGAAATCATGACTTTGCTCCTCCCTTATTAATAGGTGTGTGAGTATGTTTAGGCATAGCCCCCTGCAAAAAAAACAGCCCCTAACATATTTTTTTGCATGTCCACATTCAGTTAACACACAAAAACACAAGCACTATGTTGTCTGGCTAGGGTAACCAAACCAGTCAAGAACAATAGTCAAACATCGAAAAAAAAACTATCTAGCACTCTTATCCTAGCCTAACACACCATCGAACAAAAAGTGTCCTAACCAACATTTAAATACTCAAGGTAAGGTTTCCAGGTATATATGACTTTAATGAGGTCGCCACACCGACTCCGTCTTAAAGATCAAGGGATCTCCCATGATAGATTTTGAAGAAGGTTGGGCTCACATATGATCTAATTCGCTATTTACATAGTATTAAGATATGGTGGATATCATGTGTAAGAAAAACATTTTTTTTTATTTTTAAAATAAGATCATTAAATGCAGAACTGTGACATGTAAGGTGAAACCAATTTGATCCTTTGGATCCTTAGAACATACATACATGTGTTGATCTCGATGCAATAACTCACATTGCTCATTAGGATTCACCCGACAAGCAATGCTTGTTAAAGCATTGCATTCAAAACACCTTCACTCACCTAACGAGTCTAACTTGCTATCAAAATACAGAAGGCAATGCACATGTAGATGATAAGCTTGTGTCAGATTGTGCGTTCAAGGGGTTCAGTGGCTCTAAGGCTTGACCCGAATTGAGCACACAAAATGTAGTGAAGTGGTACAATTCTAGCTAGAAATAATTTGCACATTGGGTTGGCTTTATAGGCAAGCCATCCCTGAAAAAAGACACGTGAGTGTAATAGTGAATATGCAAAAAGCAGTGACTCAAGAAAGAGACATGCGTAAACATGTAAGATGCTATGCGAGAAAAACTTGCAAAGGTGTACATGTGAGAATGCGAACACATACAACATGCATGTGAAAGATTGATTTTTGATCTGGTCTTGGTGGCCGATCTAACTAAAGAAGGAGGGTTTATGTCCATGTCTTGGTGGTCGGTCGAACCAAAGTGATCAGTTGATGGGGTCGGGGCAGCTGTCTAACCGAGGTGAGAGCATATGCAAAGATGCCATGCAAGCAATGCACAAAAACATGTAACAGACATGGCATGAAGTGCAATTAGCCAATCAACCCTTTAAGTTGACCAGAGAGGTCAACCGAGTGTTATGACCAAGAGGATTCAGTCGGGTCAAGGCGGTCAACTGAACCAAAGTGATCGATCTACCCGGTCAGGACTACTGGTTGAATCGAAGTGGTTGATCGACCGAATCAGGGCAGCTGGTCAGATAGAAGTGGTTGACCGATCGGGCTGGAGCGAGCCGGTCGAACCTTAGTGGTCAATCGATTGTGCCGAGGCGGTTGGTCTGACCCTTGACACATGTAAAATGCAGTCAAACATACAAGCATATGCAAACACCCATGCTCAATAGTGAGTTTTTACTCTTTCTAACAATCTCAAGGGTAGTTGACGGGATTAAGTGGACGTCGCTACAAAGCGACAGTTGGCCTCTTCCATTTGCCTAGTGCAAAGAATCTTCATTGAGGAAGGCCGCCTTTGTGGTGTAAGGAATGTCAAAGTCTTGAGACTTTCTGTCCTCTAAGCCCAAATGATAGATTTTGCACTTCTTGTTATGAGAGAAAAATAGCCGAAGCAAACACGAGATTGAATGATCTCAGTGTTTTGGATTTGGATCAAGAATGAAATGGGTAGGTTCGCTCTTAGGATTCACAAGGGAAAGTCCTTGAAAGGCTCTAAATCCTACATTGGCTTCCTTTAGGCACAATAAAACACTAACCAAATGTCTCTGACAACCAGTCCTTGGGGGCTCTAGGAAGGGAAATCATAAAAGATCAAGAAGTTTCACCTTCGTGATGGCTGCCCGTAGAGTTCTCTTTGATTTTTAGAGCTTTGGTGAATTTATCATGAAGTTAAAATGATGATTTCTCCACTCCCTCTCTAAAGGATGAAGAAGCCCTCCCCTAAAAGGAGAGTCTAAGAAGGTTCAGATGGAATTCTGATCTCCGTGAAAGTTCTGACAATTCTTCCTAAAAGCCTGAAAAAACTCTCCTTTAGCGTAGGAGAGTAGAGGGTTTTTCCCAATCTAGAATGAAGCATTCTTAGCCTTGACTCACAGAGAGTTTCTTCATAGAGGAAGAAGATGGTTGGAGAAGAAGAAGAAGAATACCAAGTGCAAGAAGGTTGTAGGAAACCAAGCCTTCTCTCTACATTTCTCCCAAGCTTCTCACCTTCAAGCCTCTAAGAAGATCTTCTAGATCCAAGGAAGAAGAAGCTCAAGCTCTCTCTAGGAAGAAGATGAACAGTCTCTCCCCAAATCTCAAAATGTTGAAGATGGAGTTTTTGAGGAACCCCAAAGGAGATAAGCCAACCTACCCAAAATTTCCTCCTCTTTTTTCTTAGAGTGGCATGCCACCTCACCTAAGACCTTGAAAAAGAGGAATAATTAGCCTTTTATCTCCCCCCCTAAGCAAATATGTACCTTAACCAAAAAATCTTGCAATTTTGACTGCTTAAGGAGGTATATTGGGGTCAAAATCGTGGAAATTGCACCCAAAATCATCACCTGGAAGCAGGTTGGAGCCTAATTGTCATGACCCTGGTGCCTAGGTGCTAGGTCTAGCACCCTGGAACCAGGTCTCTACCATCATGGTGTCAGGTTTGGCGCTTATGTGCCAACAGGGTGGCGCCTACTTTCCTAGAGCTCCAAAAAAGCCATTTTGAGGGCATTTTGGGTGCCTAGGCACCACTAGGCTGGCACCTACTTTCCCATGGCTCTGTAAAATGCATTGTAAGGCAGTTTTGGGTGCTTAGTCGTCCATTTAGCCCTAAAAACCTGATTTTTGTGTAGATCATCCGACGGTGGGTTCTTCGATCCTCGAGATATAGGGGACAAAGCATGGCTAAATATGTTCCCATAACTTCATAAATAAGTATTTTGATCATCCATTCATCGGAGAAATCATCGCTAATGTTCACCCTGGACCACGGTGTGGGTAGGACGTTCCAAACACTAATATTTTTATGGTTGACTGTAAGAAGTTCCTCGTCGATCCGGAAGCCACAAAAAGTTGTGTATTGCTGGAATACAAGCACATAGCTCAGAAATGATCATTTTAGGGTTTCAAACTGAAATTTTTGGTGCTGATGGGCATTCCCGACCCCTGCTAGAGGTGAAATCGATCCAAACCCGAATTATCCTAAAATGTGTGTGAAAGATATTAACAACTATTCTTGGCCTCAGAAGACTTCAAATTGATGGATTTGGGTGTCTCAACATCAAAGTCAAGGCTAACACCACCTTGCAATGAACATTTCTGGGTAGGGTCAAGTCGGTGCCAGTCTTGGTTCATGCTCGGAGCATGTATCAGGAGGTACGATTGGGTGTCTTGGATGATGGAATGCCGGACATAATCTCTTGTTGTTTAAATAGACACTCATTATTTGTGACATCAAAAATTGATGCTAACATGTGATCCTAACATAATCCTATAAAATGATTGATTGAGAATACTGTTGGAATCATTCATACTTGGACCCCACATCCATTCATTTATAGTAATATTTACTAAGTTTGTTATTATAAATTAAATTAAGGTATAAATTGTGGTCTTATTTTACTCTATAGTAAAAAAAGATACCATAATTTAAGACACCTTTATTCTTCAACCATCCAGATGCATTAGCTCTATTTTCAAATAAAAGAATTAATGAGTCTCACTTTGTCATCCAATAATGAATGCTCAAATAAAGATTTGGATGCCATCAAAGAGTGTAACTTAATAGAAGCCCTAACAGTGTACTAGTGGAATTACAATCACAAATTCAAAAGAGGTGAATCCTCAATAAAGAAGAATAAAATAAGTAACAATGAAGAAGTGAAATAAATTAAAATTATGCTATATCTTCTGACATTTGTCTTATGAAAGAAGACCAGTACTAGGATCTAACTCATAAATTGGATTGAATTTATATCTTTATGCCTATATATTGGTATGTACATATATGTATATAAAAAGAACAATGTAAATTTAAAAGGTGTGCAAAAATTCAATTTGTATAAGTGCTATCAATGTGCTCTAAATTAACACCGATAAAAGATGCCACCTTGGAAAGGGAGTGCTACTTGAGTTTCCTATATGCAGCCCTTTAAATCGGCATAGAGTGATTAGTGTCTTATCAGCTAATAAATTGACCATTAGATACTATCGAAAAGTCATGAAATTATCCTTGATGATATAATCATCATAGTGGCTATTATAAGTTCAATGAAAATCTTCTCTAAGAAAGAGAATAGAACAATGAGATTGATACAACCTCAAAAAATAAATCTCTTAAATTTATTTTCTATAGTTAAATATAAATGAAAAAAAAAACAAAACAAAGCATTACTTATGAATATAGATGGCCGAGATGTATAAACATATAGAAGTTTACATAAAAAGTTAATTAAAATATACATGCATGTATGACTCATATCAACTCTCCTAAGACCACCGAGGAAAAATCCATTCACCTATTCTAATCATGCCACCATCTCATACCACGAATGAAGATGAAAATGATCAAACCTAATGAAGTCACTAAGAATAGCCGCATTGATCCTTAGGGTGGGCATCACTATTGAAGTTAGGCCAAGCCCACACCATATAGATCTCCGTCTGCATGGCAAGGGCTGTCAAGCTACCCCTAAAAACTTTGAACATGTTTCAAGAACACCCTTATAACATATTGATGGGAGGGCGTCCTAGGACACTCATAAGCATAATAATGTCCCTTTCTCTTCTTCTCTAGTATGTATTGTTAGATATTCCCTTCGTTTAAAATATTAATAGGATAAGAAATTGGTAAGCTTCTACAATAAATATCAGTGAAGACCATCGACTCATTTTTATTAAATTATTATGTTATGCTCATTTTCCTTATCTCACATTCTTTGGTTCTATTTGTTATTTATTTAAGTATGTTAGCATAAAGGATTTTACTTTCTATCAAATCAGCCTTCTCCTTGAATTGAGAGAATGAACTAAGATCAAGCTCATCTTAAGCTCAACTAAAGCAATTTACTACATTCATGATGGTCCTCCCACTTGCATTCAAATTTATCAACGAAGTGAACTTGAGAGGAAAGATGTACTTCAAGGACTACTGATAGGCCTCCATCCTTAAATGGTCATGGTTGCACCATTTGTTGAGAACTCGTAGCCATCTATGCTTTGTAAAAGTGAGATGTTTTATTAGGCTCGAAGTCTCATTTAAACTAAGAAATTAGTTTAACTTGTCATGATAATGCACTATCCTCACCAGTTAACTTATTGTGAATTCTTAAATGTAATGAGAGAAGCTCTGATTTAAAGTACGTACACTTCCATCCCAAATACTAGCACATATGACTGTTTGATGCATTTATAATTCCTTTATTTACTTTCCATACTATCATAATTTATTGATATAAAAAAATTAATATAATCAATTGTGTGAATGATTCATTAAATGCTTCAGCTATGTCATTTAACATATGGCTGTAGATTAATGAATATCACTAGTTAATTTAGAGTTAGCCAACAATTTTAAATATTCTGCTTTTAAAAGTATTGACATTAATTCGAACGATTCAATATGGCACACTAATACAATAGTTAATACGATCTCAATAAATTATAGTCATTTTTTATTTGACTTCTCATAGTGTTATCATCTATATCAAATTTTATTGTTAATGGACGTTAGGATGAGTCTATGCCTTTAGGATAGAAGCTCGATTGCGCTTATATTTATTTGAAGAAACATAGTCATACCAAAAGATCAACAATAAAATATATCATTTGCATTGATGAATAGTAATGTTGACCATTTTATTTTTATGATGAGTGGTGATTCATTTAACAAACTCTTCTTTTAGACAATAACCATAGTTCATTTATCACTAGTCTAGCTCTTCCTTCAAAGGAAAAGTAGTGCTAGAATTCTGCTACATATTGTCTAGATCACCTACCAAAATTTTATACGTGCATCAGTATCTCATAGTAGCACCATAAGTATTCCCCATTTAGAGTTGCAAGGATATTTCCCACACTCACAAAATCACTATCTGTCTCACAAGTACCTGTATAACATCTATAAGGTACATAGCATTAAAAATATATGGACCTAAAGCAACTAAGAAAAATACAATGTTATGTTGGCTAAATTGATCCAATAAAAATAAACTCATAAGCGGGCCCCACATTTATTTATAAAAAAATAGCATTTAAATTAATTTGGCCAAAATTAGCAAAAGGAAACCAAAACAAAAAAAAAGGGAGATTTTTAAGAATATACTAAATGTTCATGAAATTATTAAATATTGCAAGTCATAAAATATTCACATTTAATGGCTTGCAAATGTGCCCCAACATGAAATTTACTATAATATTGCAGGTCATAAAATATTCAGTTTTTGGGGAATGTTAAAATCGTGGGATGGATTAAATAAAAGACAAAAAAAAAAAGGATATTATGTAACTCAATATGCGTCGGTATTTTAAGAGCATTCGTACCTTAATAATTCATCATTTCTTGCCTTTATTTATAAAGTGACTTATCATTTCTTGTCTTTGTTTAATAATCCGCTAACTATTTGCATTTTTTTTTTTTGTTGTAATTCAATTTTTACTCCGATTTAGGGTGTCTTTGGGCGGCTGCAATTTTTTTGAATAATCTGTTGATAAGCTAGGTGCATTGACTTATAAATTTTTATACCACTGTCAGTAAGTTGACACCGCACCTGGATACGTGCGATGTGAAAACACTATTTTCAGCGTTTTTCAAAATACATAAGCTGTCAAATCGGAGCTTACCCAAACAAGTCAGGTACGTTTTCAAAACTTCACCGCACCAAATAAACTGCCCCAAACGAGCCCTAATCCGATTGAGGGCAGAATCAAGTTATAGTTATGATGGATAATTATATTTTCTCAAATATACATTTTTTTAATATGAATAATAAAATTTAATATTTTTATGGTATTTAAACAATATAGTAGTTTTATCTTATATTAAAAAAAATAGATAATTAATGATTTCTGTTCTAAAAAATAATGATGGTTCTATCTCCGATCAGATCAATACTATGATNTATCTTTATCTTTGAATAAAATGTGCATTCACTTTTTTTAAGCATCAAAATTGTGACATTATTATGTCACGTCGTCATACACGTCATCAGAGGGCGACGTGGTCATTGGTGGTTGGTCATTCAGACTTGCAGACGTTCAGACAGAATATTTTTCTATGTTGGACACATGATTTTTTTGTGTCAAAACTATGAAAACTATGTCCGATAAAANTATCTTTATCTTTGAATAAAATGTGCATTCACTTTTTTTAAGCATCAAAATTGTGACATTATTATGTCACGTGGTCATACACGTCATCAGAGGGCGACGTGGTCGTTGGTGGTTGGTCATTCAGACTTGCGGACGTTCAGACCGAATATTTTTTATGTTGGACACATGATTTTTTGTGTCAAAACTATGAAAACTATGTCCGATATAGAATCATAATCGATAATTTCTTATCAACTTTCATTGCCAATAAGATTTGGCCTGCAATACATATTAATGACTTTTATCTAGCAAAAAAAAAAAAAGCAAATAACAATTTTCTTTTCGAAATATTTGCATATATACCTCTTAATTCTTATGTATTTATGTATCTAAAACCTGAATTTCAATTTTTACATACATACCATCTTACACAAGCATGAAAAAGGTATTTCATTTTTTAAAAATTTAGGAAGAAGCATTTTTTTTATGTAATATGAAAGATTTAGTGACAAGAATATAAAAAGTAAAGTTTAACTCGAGCCTATCCTAAATCGACTTCAAATCGGATTGTTGATAGCCCTGATGTTGTTAGGGCTATGAATTTGACTAATTTAACTTGAAGATAGTTAATTGCTCAAAAATTGAGTCAAGTTATGGCTTGGATCGACATCAGATTGAAATAAACGAGTCGAGCTAAAAGCCAACATTTTGGATCAATTTTTTTTTCGAGCCAATTTTGAGCCAACTCGAGCTTGACTCGAAGTCGGATCATGAATAGCCTTACCAATAGATCTTACTTTCAAAATAAAACTTAAAAAATAACATCTTTTACTCACTATAAAAAGGCTTATTAAAATTAAAAATTATATTCTAAATTTAAAATTTTAAAATCTTAATAAATATTATAACTAAAAATTTCCATATCACTCAAAACATTACTATTTACTTATCTCACATCTCGAACTTCAATATAACGGAACTCACACTCTGTTAACTTTTCCGTCTCCTATCTCAATGCTCCGGCGACGTTGTTGGCGACGGCAAAGCAACTGCTATCTCCCCTCTGTCCGAAGCCCCCGAGAGTTTCAGAGGTCAAAGTTGGAGACANGAAATTGAGTCAAGTTATGGCTTGGATCGACATCAGATTGAAATAAACGAGTCGAGCTAAAAGCCAACATTTCGGATCAAATTTTCTTCGAGCCAATTTTGAGCCAACCCCAGCTTGACTCGAAGTAAGATCATGAATAGCCCTACCAATAGATCTTACTTTCAAAATAAAACTTAAAAAATAACATCTTTTACTCACTATAAAAAGGCTTATTAAAATTAAAAATTATATTCTAAATTTAAAAAATATAAAATCTTAATAAATAATATAACTAGAAATTTCCATATCACTCAAAACATTGCTATTTACTTATCTCGCATCTCGAACTTCAATATAACGGAATTCACACTCCGTTAACTTTTCTGTCTCCTATCTCAATCCTCCGGCGACGACAAAGCTACTGCTGTCTCCCCTCTGTCCGAAGCCCCTGAGAGTTTCAGAAGTCGAAGTTGGAGACGGAAGAGTTAACAGAGCGTGAATTTCGTAATATCTAACTTTGGGAGGTGAGATATGTAAATAGTAATATTTTGGGTGCTATGTATGAAAAAATCCCAACATTTTAATATAATAAGATTTAATAGGTATTTCATTCAAATTTTAGTATAATACAAACTAGTAAGTTTCAAATGAATCTGNTTTGGGAGGTGAGATATGTAAATAGTAATATTTTGGGTGCTATGTATGAAAAAATCCCAACATTTTAATATATAAGATTTAATAGGTATTTCATTCAAATTTTAGTATAATACAAATTAGTAAGTTTCAAATGAATCTATTCCACTTATAAATCTTACTCCATTCTTCAGAATTCATTGACACATTTGCAATTTTAAGAGTTAATAATATCATTTATAATGTTACATACAAACATTGTTGATGTTCTAAGATTTGGGGTTGTTTGATTGATGATTTTAGTGGTGTATATTGTAAAGTAAATATATAAATTTGAAAAAAAAAATTAATATTTTTGGTATGCTTTAAAATAAAAACGTTATGAATTCACAAGATATTTAACATTTTTCGTAAAAATTGCTTTGTTGTGTAAATTAATTCCACGCAAGTCGAGCTAGAGACGGATTCGCTGCACTGTCGCAAAGTCCCTTCAACTCTCCCGCTCCCACGTAATCCCACAATATGAAATTACAATTCCCGTGCTTGGAGGCCAAATCTGAGAGAAATAGTACATGTAAGTATGTACTTACAAGAGCAGATGAAGTGGTCACATCACCATAATTTCACTTATAGGTGGCGTAGTAACTCCATCTATTCTCGTAAGTATTAATTCAGAAAAAATTACTTCGCAGCGCAATGTTGCATAACTTTTAGCACCAAAAGTATTAAATANATTTGGGGTTGTTTGATTGATGATTTTAGTGGTGTATATTGTAAAGTAAATATATAAATTTGAAAAAAAAAAATTTAATATTTTTTATATGCTTTAAAATAAAAACGTTATGAATTCACAAGATATTTAACATTTTTCGTAAAATTGCTTTGTTGTGTAAATTAATTCCACGCAAGTCGAGCTAGAGACAGATTCGCTGCACTGTCGCAAAGTCCCTTCAACTCTCCCGCTCCCACGTAATCCCATAATATGAAATTACGATTCCTATGCTTGGAGGCCCAATCTGAGAGAAATACTGCATGTAAGTATGTACTTACAAGAGCAGATGAAGTGGTCACATCACCATAATTTCACTTATAGGTGGCATAGTAACTCCATCTATTCTCGTAAGTATTAATTCAGAAAAAATTACTTTGCAGCGCAATGTTGCATAACTTTTAGCACCAAAAGTATTAAATGATATGAATAGTGCAATTCAATATAAAAGTCTTGAATTCAATTATCACTGATAAAGTGAAACATGTTACAAACTATTCAATCTATTCTGCATATTTTGATAATATTACAAAATAGTTTCATTCTGAACTAAACCAAAGACTTCTTTTTCAATATACAGCACGATCAAATTGTAAAATGATTCGAACACTGTAGGTGCAAAGAAACATACAACCAGATTGAACCATGCATACATGATCCAACTAAAATCTATTCACAGATCAACAACCATACATGACACAGAATCCCAGCAGCTAACAGAATTGAACAAAAAGATAATTGCAATGTCTGCTGCTAGGAGGAGCTTAAGATTGTGAAGCAAAGAGAAGCATTTAAGAAAACTCAAATACGTTATTCGTGGCAGCTATCGGATCAGAAGCCGCATGAACGAGAAGAAGTTTGGAGAGAACATGAAGTCATCATAAAAAACTCTGGCGCCTGCGCCTCTAGGATAGAAGTCAGCATACTCTCCATTTTAGGCAATAAGGAAGTTGATGGAGCCTTGGTCCCTTCCAGTAATCATGACTAGCATAGAGGTCTCTTGTCTTCATCAAACCTTGGCATGTCCATGTTATCAGCCTCACCCGATCATCCCTCTAAACTCATCGCCCCGCTCGCAAAACCGGCGGAAAATGACAATTGCATACTCGTCGAAATTTTCGATCGACTTTCCAGCAACGTAATCCGTAAGTTCTTAGTTAAAGGCTTTTTCGAAGGTGTTTGAGAAGCCATCGATGGATCTTGGCGATGGTTCATGCCAACTCATAAACTAATGGGCTAATATTATCGAAAATTGAAGAGAAAAACTAATGGGATAAAACGGTCAATTACTAAGTTATTAATATCCGACACCATTAGTGGTGTTGGTAAGCCGTCTTAAATGCCAAATTATATTAAACCGGCGCCAAAAATTCATCATTTCTTCTTCTTCCCGCACACTCGAGGTCAGGACCAACGAACCCTCACTTGTCGGCACTTTCAATACATTGCGTCGTTTTTCAATTTCTTCTACTCAAAGCGAAGGTTATCTCGACTCAATCCTTATTGAATTTGAACAGTTAGTTTTTTCTTTTGCATTTTCCTATTATGATTTTTATAGAAATTTAGGATTTTGATTAGATTTTACATGTTCTTCGTTATTCCAATGATTGTTAAATGCTTACAGCTGCACTCTAAGGTTAATAACAATGTCTCGAGTGCTTTGTATCGAAATGACCCAAAATTTATATATCTAACACCCAAAGTTTGATATTTACATTTGTAATATTATGATGTTAAAAGTCTTTGCATTAAAAGGTGTATTTACTTCTATAGATATGTTGATCTTTTTTATGTGATGTTAAAATATGAGTGATATTCATGTAAGAATGAATGTTTAAAAATTGTGTAGTATGTATATAAATGTCCCTATTTATTTCGGCTCACCAGGCACACAAAAAATTCTGAGCATTTTGCCCCGCTCTTCTTAATTGGTATAGAAAAATATGTAAATGCATAAGTATTGCGTAAACTGCTTAAGCTATCAAGAAAGCCCAAACGCTGTATGGGTCTTATTGGCAATTCACGTCCACCACAATCACAACCACATCACTTGCGTTATATATAAGGACTTGATGAGCTCTTCTAGTGATCGAGCTCGCCAGTATTCAAGTTAGCTCCTCCACCAAGCTCATTTGTAATGATCGAGCTCTTCTACCAAGATCGCATGCACTCACTAGGTAAGAGCTCACTGTACAAACCTTTAAAGTTGCCTGAGCGACAAAAAGAAGGAACTTCAATTCAACATCCATGTTTACTTATGAGTCGCATGACACACATGTACTTAATCTTCTTGGCATACATGTACAGCTCTATTTATTGCACAAAATTTTCTTGCCTAGATCGAAGGTGTGTCTACAATTATTGTGAGAGCATTAATGTTAAACTTTTAATAGGTGCCCTTGGTTTTACTTCATTTTTATCTCTCAACACATGCCCAACTCTTTTAACCTTTGCATATGTATATAAATTTCTAAAATTAGTAATAATGTCCTGTCATTTCTCAATATTGAGAGATGAAAAGTACCACCTAAGACATAGTCATACACACAGTAATGTTTAATTATTTTATGTTGATTGCACTCTATGATATGTTGGTTGTTATAATGTTTTAGCTTATCTCTATATATTCATACAACAAAATCGTGGATATACAATAGATTTTATCCAGATAGAAAAAGAATCACTAAAGAGTTGATGAACGGTGTCGAAGCCTTCGTGGCACCTGCGACTCAACAACCAACTTGAATTTCTGTGGGTAGGTTTCGGTGTCATTGTTCGAAACACAGAACTCGAGTACAATTAACGCCTTACAAAGTCAGATAAGATTTATAACATGGGAATTATAACCTAATTACTATATTTGGACTTCACATGGCGAGGTTGACCCTTCAAAATTTAACTATGCTCCTTCGACGAGCTATGCTCCTCCACCTGAATATGACTCAAGTAGATTTGAAANCTTCAAAATTTAACTATGCTCCTTCGACGAGCTATGCTCCTCCACCTGAATATGACTCAAGTAGATTTGAAGAAATAATCTTCAATGTGTCAAAACCACATTATCCAAGTCAAGTGGAAGAAGAGGCACAAAACCATAAAGCTGAGACATTTTATGAATTACTGAATGCAACTTAAAGAACATTGTGGAAAGATTGCACATCTCGTTTTGAGTTATCTGTAGTTCTCAAAATGTTAAAAATTAATCCAGATTTTAGTATTTCCCAAGAGTGCTTTAATTAGTTTGTAGGGTTATTGAAGAAGACAAATTCAAAGAAAAATTTAGTTCCAAACGATTTATATAGGACGAAATAACTGGTCTCCAAGTTAGAACTGAAATCAGAGAGTGATTTTTGTGTAAAGGGATGCATGCTATTTTACAAGTCAAGTGCAACAGAGACTCGGTGCAAATTCTAACATTCTCCTAAATATAAATCTCAATATAGAAAAAGCGTCAGGGAAGTTCCATATAAACATCTTTTTTTATCTACCAATTATTTCACGTCCTTAGAGACTATTTGTTTATATTATTGCACATATGACGTGACATCGTAGCAGATCAAAGGAGATCAACTCAACGAGTCATTCTATAGATAAAGAGGTGTAGAAATATTTTGATCACATATATCCAGACTTAGTTGAGAGACACGTAACATGCGGCTTAGCATATGCTATGATGGCTTCTCACCATACAGNTTTATATAGGACGAAATAACTGGTCTCCAAGTTAGAACTGAAATCAGAGAGTGATTTTTGTGTAAAGGGATGTATGCTATTTTACAAGTCAAGTGCAACAGAGACTCGGTGCAAATTCTATCATTCTCCTAAATATAAATCTCAATATAGAAAAAAGCGACAGGGAAGTTCCATATAAACATCTTTTTTTTATCTACCAATTATTTCACGTCCTTAGAGACTATTTGTTTATATTATTGCACATATGACGTGGCATCGTAGCAGATCAGAGGAGATCAACTCAACGAGTCATTCTATAGATAAAGAGATGTAGAAATATTTTGATCACATATATCCAGACTTAGTTGAGAGACACGTACGTGCGGCTTAGCATATGCTATGATGGCTTCTCACCATACAATCATACCGCCTAGTTTTACTCTTGTTGATCAATGATCTTTAAGTTACACAATCTTCCACCTGATGTGCATGACGTCATTCTTCTTCTTAAA
>JXCR01096191.1:17915-36135 GCA_002079205.1 Phalaenopsis hybrid cultivar | reverse complement strand
TTTTGTACCTCAACTTAGATTAGAAGATTGTAAAATCAATTTTGAAAAAGATGGATGGACTATTACATTGTATGCATGAGGAGAAAGGGTAACTGTTAATGTTACTTTTATGGCATATATTTTCTAGTAGAATGAGCTATAAGTGTATTCATTGTGAGTGTATAATAGCTGATAGAAATAAATAGGGAGAAGTTACCTTTGGTTCTATAGTATTATTTGATATCTATTAGTGAAGATATATTTTAAGAAACATACGCACATTGTTTTGAAAATTAGAGCTGTCAGCAAATAAAATTATTGTAATGAAACTTGGCATGTGCAAAATTACCGAGCTTTCATATTAAGTAGGCATATTTGAATTCTTCAGTTGAGCCTAACTGAATATAGGCTAAAGTGGGCATTTCTTTTAAGACAATTGCATCAAAATTTTTAGGATAGTGTAGATATATATTTTACATTTGTGAACATAGTTGGCTGTGGTATGAGGAGATTGTTTAATTTTCCTAAGATATCGAGGAACAAGTTTCTTTGTAAAGAGTGAAATGATAATTATTTTTTAGGTTAATAATGATTATAGATAAGAGGATATTTAGCTTGTCGAAAGCTATTTTTTAATTATTTTTATAATATATTGGATACAAAACAGAAAAGTAAGTATTTAAAATAGCTGAGGAAAAATATTAGAGTTCTAGAAACCTTAGTGAAGTTAATTGCTTTAAAAGTGAAAATAATACGATCTTAGTCAAAGATGAGGACATGAAAGATGATTGAAAATACTAGTTTGAGAAGTTCTAAGAATAAAATATGTGTAATAAACATTGTATTTATGCACATGATAGATTTGACGAGAAGAGTGAAATGGTTAGTGTTGAAGTGTATGCACAAATGTAAATTTATAGTATGTATATGAGATATTTGTTGTGATATGGATGTTTGGTGACACTGAACTGATTTGGTTTTGCATATCTTTTCAATGGAATTTCTTGGGTGTTGATGGCAATTTATTTGAGAATAATATTGTTATCAATACTAAAAAAAAAGAAAAAGATATTGAAGATTACTGTAACCATAGAAGACTCAAAATTATGAGAATACAATGATGTGTTATGGAAGAGAATATTGGAATATAACTTTAAAAATTATGCTAATTTCAAAGAATTAATTTTGATTATTTTTAAGGCTCCATGATTGATAAGTTATGGACAAAGTATAAAGAACATAGAATATATCTTCATTTAATTTTTATTCTTCTTTAAGTTACATTTCAAGTGTGAAAAAATGATTTGACTGTTCAATAAGTAATGTGTGCTATATTTAAAACAGGTTAAATATCATTTGGGTCACACTTCACTTAAATCCCTAATTTTAGTAACCATTAACTTTGATCACTAGCACCCCTTTGTGATTTCACTTTGAACCGTTAGGTTGGTTTTTAAATTTTCAAAGTGATCTATTTTATTAAAGGAATAAAAAATTGCCAATTTTGGTGATGTGGAGGTTTTAAATTAAATTTGTATGAAGTTAATTTCTTACCCTTATTTATAAGATTACTTATTTTTTATGATCAATTCTTATTCCAATTAAATTGAGATTCTCACTGCACTGACACTGTAGAAGAAACGAGAGATGAATATGAGATGTGAAGGCATCTAGAGTGATTTTGTTATCCTTGTGATCAACTCTTACAAAGTTAGATCATTTTTCAATAAGATCAACATGCCTATTTTGTCGGTGCTGAAGAAGAAGAGTAAGAATAATAGAAATGTTGATATGGCTTGAGAAGTTAAAAGTAGTTGATGATTCTAGGAAATTTTTGAGCATGTGAAATCACTAATCATCACTAGAGATAAGTGTCATTAGGAGCGAAAAATGAGGGATGATTTTTACAGCATTAAGGTTGCAAATGAGCTGAGCTTGAGTGCTCTCAGCCATGGCTCGTGTTTGGCTCTTTAAAAAATTCTCGTGTTTGAAATTGGCTGGTGAGCAAACTGTTCGCATTGGGCTTGATAGCTTGTTTTACTCGAAATTGGTTATTTAAAATTAAAAAAATATTTTAAAAAATAAGATTTGTAAATAAAACGGGAAACTAGTATAGATTGAACAAAAATATTTTATTTATTTAATGATTTTTTACAATTTTCGAGAGCAAATTTGGTGCAATTGAAAACGTTTATTTGTTGAAGAAAATCAAGTTATTGCTTTAATGGTTTTTTTTACAATTTTCAAGAACAAATTTGGAACAATTTGACACAAATGTGTAATCAATAATTACATAACAAATAATTACATTTATGATACATAAATTCACTAAAAATAAAATCAAATAAGTACAAAAAACACATTTATATCCCTAAATCTTTTTCTTCTACATTCTTCAATCTTTGAACTATAAGTTCAAATTATACCTGCTACTGCACTTTATTTTTCAATCTCTTCAATATTCATTCTTCAATCCCTTTAATATCTTTATTTCAGAAATTTCAACATCCCTATTTTGTCGATGCTGAAGAAGAAGAGTAAGAATAATAAAAATGTTGATATGGCTTGAGAATGTAAAAGTAGTTGATGATTATAGGAAATTTTTGAGGAGGTGAATTCACTAATCATCATTAGAGACAAGTGTCATTAGGAGCAAAAAATGAGGGATGATTTTTACAGCATTAGGGTTACAAATGAGTTGAGCTTGAGTGCTCTCGGGCATGGCTCGTGTTTGGGTTTTTCAAAAATTCTCGTGTTCGAAATTGGTTGGTGAGCAAGCTGTTCGCATTCGGCTTGATGGCTTGTTTTACTCAAAATTGGTTATTTAAAATTTAAAAATATTAAAAAAAAAGATTTGCATATATAAAACAAAACTCGTATAGATTGAACAAAAATAAATTTATTTATTTAATGATTTTTTTAAAATTTTCGAGAACAAATTTGGTGCAATTGAAAACGTTTATATGTTGAAGAAAAATCAAGCTATTGCTTTAATTTTTTTTTTTATACAATTTTCAAGAACAAATTTTGGAGAACTTGACACAAATGTGTAATCAATAATTACATAACAAATAATTACATATATGATACATAAATTCACAAAAAATAAAATCAAATAGGTACAAAAACACATTTATATCCCTAAATCTTCATCTTCTTCATTCTTCAATCTCTTCAATATCTTCAATCTCTGAACTATAAGTTCAAATTATACCTGCAACTGCACTTTATTTATCAATTTCTTCAATATTAATTCTTCAATTTCTTCAATATCTTCAATCCCTTCAATAGCTTTAATCTCTGAACTATAAGTTCAAGTTATACCTGCGACTGCACCTAACGTTTAGCAGAAAATTAACATAATTTGTAAAAGAATTTATAAAAGCCAATTAACATAATAAATGAAAAAATATTATTTAAAAATATAAAAAAAGAGGCTCAATTTGGACATTTTGAACTCTTGTTATTTTGTATTCAAATTCTTTGTGTTTGCACAATAAATGTGCCATCTAGATATAGAGCAATATCATATCTCACCATCTTATACAACCATTTAAAATTAAGTCATTATTCTTGCAATTTGCAAATTGCAATCCTCCATAATGGTTACATGGATGCATGCCTCCTAAGTTTTGATGAGTAAGAATTGTAATTTCATGTTACTTTAATCAAGAAGACAATAGAGAATACAAAAGCAATCATCAATAGCATTAGTGGGCAATAACTCTCAATTTTAATATATTTTTTACTTTTCTCATCTTCCAACTAGTTGAAATAATGTGTGGCATACCAATTATGAAGTTCTTTAAGCATCGTTGCTTCCTATAACATCTAAAAAATAAAAATATTAACCAAAGAAGCAACCAAAAGACAAAAATCAAACAAGCAACCATCAAGCCCAAAACCCATTAGTCATAACCCAACAGCTAGCAAGCTGCAGCCTGCAGGGAGACAAGAATCACAGAAGAAACCACCCAACAGACAAAACCCGTAGAAGCAGCCATAAAGCCCATCACCCATGATCTAACTGGCAACAATTAGCAGTTTGTTGACAGCCAACTAAGCCAAGAACCACTTAAGTCACCCAGCAGACGGAAACCAATCAAGCAGTTAAGATGCAGGCAACCAAGAACCATCTAAAAAGCCACCCAGCAAGCAGGCCCTTTGAAATTCATTTTCCATAAGGAACCTGCGCTACTAATATATTAATCAACCAAATAAATGATAGCCAAATAAAATGTGGAACCTGCACCATTAATAAAATTCCACAACATAATCAGAATATTTCCTGCCAGTCACCACTCATCAAACCAGCAGCTAGCAGCAGCGCACAACCAACCAACAAACAAGAAGCCATTACTCACCAATTAAGTAGCCCAATTGGCCCAACACTTAACATGTAACCACTAACCTGTAACCGCATAAACAACCAATAAATATCTTGCAGCCAGCAGCTGTCCAATAGGCACAAGTTCGAACAGTCCAGGCTGTCTAATCAAGGTGCCACCCAACTAGCAGGATTGACATACAACTCTAGCAGGTTAGCAATTAGCAGCCAACTAGTCAGCAAACAAATAAGCAGCCAAAACACATGCTAGACCACTCACACAATGACACTCAGGAAATAAACAAAGAACAAGTTAAATATAATGAAATAAATTTTAAACCACACATTGATGGTTGAAACAAATAACCAATTTAAATGCAAATTTATCCAATATGATTCAATTATAAAATGCCATTAAATTATAGTCCATACTCAATATTCCACCCCAAATATTCAACTGGCTAAAAGCCTAAGCAAAGTATTGGCGCATCTTCAATATGTTTACTATGTCAATTTCACAGCTAGATTTTCCTCTTTTAGTAGCTCTTGCTGGTAAAAAAATATATAAAAATTAGCAATGGGATAAGTAAATGAACATATTCCAAATACTTTAAGATGGGATGTTGCCAAGGGAGTTTTCAAGCATTTGGTGGAAGAATTGAGCAAGCATTATCCCTAACATCTTTTGCCAAGGCTATACTTCTATAATTTAGTATTTTGATTGAAATTGTTAAAATTAAGTCTTTATCATTTTAATCTCTCTGATTTTCTTGAGATAGTATGGTCCAAACTTTTTTTATCTCTACTTGGTTCGGTTATATGTTTGGTTTATGAACTTGCAGATGATTTAAATTTTTTTAATTATATGAAGCTTATTAATGGATTTTGGTTGGTCTTTTTCTTTGAATGCACTTGTTGGTTATTTATTTTAGCTCTCTAGGATGATTATGCATCTTCTAAATCAAGTCATGTAATGCAAAATCTATGGACATGAACTTACAGAATGTTAGTGTTTGAACTTCATACTCTATAATTTCTTAGCATGCTTACATTTTTCCAAATGTTAGTATTAAATTTTCTTACAAACTTTCATGAATAATAGGAAAAAGAACTTCAAAAAGCTGTTTCAATTTTTTTAATAGATAGATTATAAAACTCATAATAACATAAAAACATCTATTTTTTTGTACAACAGTTCTAGAGAATTCTCTATTGATAGCTATAATTCACCCCAAATGGCTGTAAATGTCGTTAGGGCTTATATTCCTCTACTTGGATTAGAAGATTGTAAAATCAATTTTGGCGAAACATGGATGGACTGTTATATTGTATGAAAGGGTAATGGTTAATGTTACTTGTATGGCATATATTTTCTAGTAGGATGAGCTATAAGAGTATACAATGTGAGCGTAGAATATGAAACAGAAGTAAACTGGGAGAAGTTACCTTTGGTTTATAGTTTTATCTGATATTTATTAGTGATGGAATACATTTAGAAACATTAGCACATAATTGCTTTCAAAATTGGAACCGTCAACAGATAAAAATAATTATAATGGAACTTGGCATGTGCAAAATTATTTATCTTTCATTTTGGGCTGCTAAGATTTGCATATTTGAATTTTTCAGTTGAGTCTATCATAATGCAGGCTAAATTGGTAGATCTTTTAGGAGATTGCATCAAAATATTTAGGATAGTATAGGGATATATTTTACTTCAGTGATCCTATGTGGTGGTGGGATGAGGAGACTGTTGAATTTTCACGACATTGAGGAAAAAGTATGCTGGTAAAGAGTGTGAAATGAGAACTATTTTTTAGGCTTATAATGACTAGATAGCTAAAAATCTTGGTAAGAGGATGTTTAGCTTGGCAAAAGCTATTTTTAAATTATTTTTATAAGATATTGGATACTAAAAAAAAGAAGTATATAAAATAGCTTAGGCAAAAGATTAAAGTTTGAGAAACCTTGTTGAAGCTAATTGCATTAGAAGCGAAAATAATAAGATCTTAATTAAAGATAAGGACATGAAAGAAGATTGAAAATACTAGTTCGGGAAATTTTATGAATAAAATATTTAAAAATAGTTCTTTAAACATTATAATTATGTAAATTATAGATTAAACAAAAAAATTGATGTGGTTAGCTGTGAAGTATTTGCATAAATCTAATTTAATAATATATATATTGGATATCTATTGTGATATGGAGATTTGATGACACTGAAATGATCTGGTTAGAAAATCTTTCAATGGAATTTCTTAGGCATTGATGGCAAATTATTTGAGAAGAATCTTGATATTAGCATGTTAAATGGAAAATGATATTGAAGATTAATGTAACCATATAAGAGTCAAAATTATGTGACATACAATGATGTGTTATGAAAGTGAGTATTGAAATGTAACTTAAAATTATACTAATATTAAAAAATTAATTTGGATTATTTTGAAGGTTCCATGATTGTGATTTGTATTGAGACAACTTAGGGACAATGCATAAAGAGCGTTCTTATTGATTTTGAATATAGATGTTCATGTATGAAAGTAGTTGATTTGATTGTACAATAAGGAATATGTCTGGTATAGCAGAGTTTGAGTTATTTAAAATAGGGTAAATATCATTTGGGTCCTTTAGATTTGGATCACACCACTTGAATTCCTAACTTGAGTTATTTGAAATAGGGTAAATATCATTTGGGTCCTTTAGATTTGGATCACACTTCACTTGAATTTCTAATTTTGATCACAACTCTGCCCTTTGTGATTTCATTTGAACCTTTAGGCTGGTTTCCAATCTTCAATGAGATCTGTTTTTATTTATGAAATTAAAATTTGTTAATGTGGATGACGTGGCATTTTTAACTAAATGTAATTGAAGTTAATTTATTAACCTTGTTTTCAAAATTTGTTATTTTCTAGTATCAAGTCTTATTCTAGTAAGATTGAGGTACTCACTACACTTACACCATAGAAGGAAAGGAAGATGAATATGAGAGGTGAAGGCATCTGAGTGAGATTTTATTATGCTTATGATCGATTCTTGCAAAGTTATGTTATTTACTAGCAAGATCAACATGCCTAGTTTGTGGGTTCTAAAGAAGAGTAAGAATAATATAAAGGTAGATATGGGGATAGAATCTTATTTAAAAGTAGCTGATGATTATAGGAAATTTTTTAAGGAGATGCTATCACTTATCATTGCTAGAGATAACTGTCATTGGGAGCGAAAATTGAGGGATGATTTTATATCAGATGAAAAAAGAGGACATTGAGGGAGAAAGGGGCTATTGTTTTGTTTTTTATGCTTAATTGTTAGAATTATTATTAAAATAATTTGCCTGAAGCATGACATGAATGTCAATGACTCATGTGGAGGCTTTCTGAATCATGGACCGATGTGAATTGTCCTAAATTAAGAGTCCTCAATAGATAAAGTAGCATTAATTAATGTTATAGTAGTTACACGTGATTTACATATTTTTAATACAGTTGGATCACTTCAAGGATTAGTTTAAGTTCCTATTTTTTCATTGCTTATAAAAATGCATACGAATGATATTCAAGTTAAGGTTGTTTAGTGTATGCTTTTTACATTTGTTTTTATACACATGCTGAATAAGTGATATTTACAACTGATAAAATTTTAGAATATAAGTATCGTAACATTAGTATTACGAATACTAGGTGTTTTGATGGTCAATTCAGTGAAGAAAATAATGTGCAACTTTAGTGGGTGTGATTTAACAATTATCATTTAACATTAGTAGAATAATATATTAGTACTTTTGTTTCTGGAAATTTTGGTGCGAGAGCTTAGTTCATTAGAAATTTATCAAGAGGTCTGAAAAAAGTTTAATTAGATGATTGAGAATAGTACCATATATTAAAAAAAATGTTGCATTACTTGGAGATTGTTTGGGATGCAGAGGTTTGAATTAGAATGTTGGGCAATATGAAGGGTTGCTGTAAGTTTCATTCAATTTTGGGATGTAGAGGCCAATGGGATAGAGTGGGAAAGAGATTGAGAGTTTAACTAATTTGAGAAGAGATGAGAAGAGAGGGGAAGAGTGAAGCCTTTCCCGAAAAGAAAAAAGTGGTTTCCTGGGGAGATGGCCGTTTTTTTCTTACTATTCCTAGCTATATATACTAGGCCAGGGGAGGCCAGGAAGTATATATTATTTTAGAAGATCCAAAGGATTAAAAAATGGATTTTGAATTGTTTCATTACTTGGTGTTTGTTTGGGATTACTTATGTTTTAGGTTTTATATTTTTATTTTTTGCTTTTGTTTTACAAAACATTTATTTAGTATATTTTTGCATCTTTTATATTTTTTGTTTTGAAGTATAAATTATTTTATTTTTAAATTCACTCAAAGCATCTAAATATTGTTGTGTATTTTTAAAAACAACCAAACATATTATAATATGCCAAACATATTTTATTCAAGTAAAAATATAAACAAAAAAAAAAATACAAAGTAAAAAACTGGAATCAAAATTTATTCCAAAATTCCCCTTAATGTTATTAATTGTTCATTATTCTTACCTTTATTGCTTTCAGAACTCTAGTAATGTTTAGTTAACTCATTCACATGAAAACAGAGATTAATCCTTCCTTTTGCATGTAATGGGCAAATGAATCTTATCTTCGATCTCTAGATGTAATATTGCCCTGATTGTTATTTTCCAGGGCGTGTATTGGCAATTAGGTTTGTTTTATTATTGTTGATAGTAATCAACTGTGCATGCATAATATATTATTTAAGTGTAGGCTTGGACCATTAAGAGGGCATCCCACATAACTTGGAAGTGCCCCCTCAAATTTACTTAGAAGCATTCCTTCAATTCCCTGGATATTGTTTCACGAATTTTTGTTTGGTTTTGTCATGTCAAGAATTTACGTACATCTTATTTGACAGGAACTTTTCATTCTCTTTCACTTTTTATGTTTGTCTTAACCTAGCTCAATTTCCCAAAAGAATTCTTTCAATAGCATGACTTTACCTTACCATGCCATCAATTTTGATTGTTCCTCATAATTGCGGCAAATTACTACTCTCTAATGTTTGAATTGAGTAGGGCAAAAATGAGAACATTAGACGAATGTGTAGCAAATCATGTGGGTAAATTGATGAATGATTATATTGAAGTAACAATGTGGCTAGCAGCATGTATGAGAAGTAAGATAATTGAATTATGATTTGGAAACTGCAATGAAATATACGAAGTACGCTGTTACATTGGTGGATAATGGGTTGTTTTAAGGTTTGAGCCCATCGATTTCGCTGGACAATTGAGGGCCGTTTGAAAATTTGAATAGTTTTTAGCTCAACCCGAGCTAGGATCAAAATTATTGAGGTGATTAGCAGGTCAAGCTTGACTTTAATCGAGCTTAAATCGAGTTGTTAGCTCGAGATTAGATCAAAATGTATAGATATTGGGCAATGTGAGGTCCATTGAGCGCAGTATAAGCTGTACGATTAATTAACGACCGTATAAAGTCAGAAATTTGTGTGAAATGCAGTATGTGGTAGGTAATGCTGATCATTAATTTGTATAAATTTAAAATTTTTGAGTGCAGAGTAATCCGTATTGGTGATTTTAAGCTTTGCTGGAGTCATGAATGTTGGTGAAGTGTGTTGTACATAAAATGAAGGGGCTTTTACATGGATACCACCCAATTCATATCTATTTTCATATGTAACACCTAAAGTGTTTTTTACATTTGTACCTTCCACATCTTTCAAATCACATAGAGAATACCATTATTTTAACTTTTAAAAAGTTAAATGGACCTTTTCAAGCGTAGGTAAGATGGCATGTATGAAAAAATTGAAGTTTAGGCGTTAAATATATAAATACATGAGAACTAAGCGGAATGTATGTAATACTTCTTAAAATGAAATATGCATGATAAAAATAGAGAGCCATGATATGCAAAAAGGATAGTTTGAATCATGAGGAATGCACATGACAATACATGCAATGATTATGCGAGCGAGTTTGTGATTTAATGAGTGTACAATATGCAACCGTGAATAAAGCCATGAGAATTTATATGCTATGCTATGGGCATGCAATATACATGAATGATTATGGATGACATTCTTGTCCAAAACAATAATATATGTCTGTAAGGTATGAGTGTCATTAGGTTTGTGTCCGACTTGAAGTTGACCTAATTTAAAATTCCTTGTCCCGAAGATGACTCACATACTAAATAGGTAAAGAAGTCCAACTTAAAATCGTTCCAACTTCAATCCCCTAATTGGGACCTGACCCTATAACCCATATAACATTAGTGCACAAGTCACTTTTTATTTTTTGGGTCAAATTTGAGTCAATTTTGGGTTAGCGTGTCAGTTTCAGGTAAATTTTAGATTTATTGACGCAAAACCAACTCATAAAATTTCTGGATTCCAAACACGGATTTCTTGAGTTGAGTGTTAACTTGTCGGCTCAATTTTTGACACTCATATTGCAAGACTTGTGTAGATGCTAAGGCAAGAAGGGTGGGCATAATTTATGTGTGATCATGAGGTGATGGTGAAGGTGAAGGTGAAGGTGAAGTTTGAAGATATCACAAGGAATGCAACAACCATGAAAATCATCCCTTCAACAAGCTTCCTCATATTGGTGATCCGATCATAATATGTGGGTAACTTCAATCCTCTGCTTTTAATTCCCTCCAGGGTTAGTTTGTCTTTTGCATATAAACTTTGAGTCAATGCATGCTATTTAGCGATTCTATGAATCTATACAAGTAGATCACTGCCGCAGGTAGCTTGCATCGTCCTGACACAAAACTTACTAAAACTAGAGAGATCATGTCTAGTGAGGGTGTAAATAGATTTTTCCATTCGTAGACTTGTGATTTAAAAGCACAACGTAAAGTCATCTTCACCACTGAGGAGAAGATCTCTATATAATCCACTCATTCCCTCTGTTGGAAACCTTTCACAACAAGTCTTGTCATGCAGCGCTTTCTATCATCTGACTCCTTTTTCAGCATGTAGACCTACTTGTTGTGCAGTGCTCTTTTGTCATTTGGTAGTACCATCAGATCGCAAGCTGATTTGCCTCCACAGATTGTATTTCTTCATCTATGACAACCTCCCACTCTCTTAAATCTTCAACTTAAGTAGTCTCCTCAAAGCACTCTGGTTCATCACTATTAGTCAATAACAAATAGTGTAAGAAAGGAGAATACTTGTGTACAGGTCGTGTCACTCTGCTAAATTTTCTGACTTCTATAGCAGACGATTAAGGAACTTCTAGTGCTCTTTCTGGTTGAGCACTTTTTCTTTCTCCATCTTCCTGATCACTAGTATATTCTATCTGCACATATATGGATCCTTCAAAAATAGCTGACAGACTGTCCTGAGTTTTGACCCCGTTCTTTTATATCTCCTCTTCTTATGATGAATTTCTGATTATGATAATCCCAAAACTTATGCCCAAACTCATCTGAATTATATTCAATGAAGGTGCACTTGACAGATTTTGATTCAAGCTTGCTCCTGGTCCCTGCTTTTACATGCACATATGCAGAACACCTAAACACTCTTAAATGAGATAAACATACCTTTTTGTGACTCCAGGTTTCTTCATGTAAGCCTTCATTCAAATATACTAATGGACTACGATTTATCAGATAAATTGCAGTATTAACTGATTTAGCCCAAAATTGTTTTAACAAGCCCACATGTAGCCTAATGCTCATAGTATGCTCCGTGATTGTTCTGTTCATGCGGTCAACCATACCATTCTACTCCAGTGTCCTTGAGACAGTGAACATGCGTGACCCCCTCTATAGCACGAAATTCGTAAGCTTTCGATCATGGTACTCACTTTCATTATTCGATCTGAGACACTTCAGTTTTAAGCCTATCNAACCATACCATTCTACTCCAGTGTCCTTGAGACAGTGAACATGCGTGACCCCCTCTATAGCACGAAATTCGTGAGCTTCCGATCATGGTACTCACTTTCATTATTCGATCTGAGACACTTCAGTTTTAAGCCTATATCATTTTCTACCATAACCTTCCATTTTTAAAGTCTTCAAAGACAACAGATTTTTGCTTTAAGAAATAAACCCATACTTTTTTCGTGTGATCATCTATGAACATGACAAAATAGTAAAAATCTTCAGTGGACTGAAATGGAGTAGTACCCCATACATCAGTATGCACTAACTTCTGTTTCTTTGATTTCATCACTGACCCGCTCTTGGAGAAAAAAACTNATTTTTAAAGTCTTCAAAGACAACAGATTTTTGCTTTAAGAAATAAACCCATACTTTTTTCGTGTGATCATCAATGAACATGACAAAATAGTAAAAATCTTCAGTGGACTGAAATGTAGTACCCCATACATCAGTATGCACTAACTTCTGTTTCTTTGATTTCATCACTGATCCGCTCTTGGAGAAAAAAACTTTTTTTCTGCTTTTTATATATAAAGTCTTCACAGCAATTCAGATCAATTGATTTCAAACTCTGAAGTTTATTCTTCGAATGTATGGACTTCATACTTTTCTCACGCTTATGGTCAAGCCTACGGTGCCACAGACATGCATCTACCCTTGTTCCAGCCACATAAATACAATCTGCCATTTCATTGATCAAATAAAGGGTGCTTTCAATGTTGCTCCAATCACCAGTCACCTTTCGCGAATCATCTGTGAAAGTAGTAACGAGTTCTGATTTTGTCAGCTGGCTCGNCACGCTTATGGTCAAGCCTACGGTGCCACAGACATGCATCTACCCTTGTTCCAGCCACATAAATACAATCTGTCATTTCATTGATCAGATAATGGTTGCTTTCAATGTTGCTCCAATCACCAGTCACCTTTCGCGAATCATCTGTGAAAGTAGTCACGAGTCCTGATTTTGTCAGCTGGCTCACAGAGATGAGGCTTCTTTTCAAACATGAAATATGTCTAACTTAAGTGAGCTTGTAGACTGTTTCATTTGACAACTTGATATCAACGTCCCTCTTTCTTACTATACCACAAACCTTATTATCTCACAAATAAACATTCCCTAGATTACTCTGAGTTTAGTTTTTAAATACCTTTTTATTGGGGCAAGCATGAAAAGTGATCTGGATTCGTTATTTAGTATTCAATATTGACTAGAGATAATATCAGGGAGTCACTATAGATTTCACCAATGGAGACATTAGTAGAGTAACTACTTTCTTGTTTTCCACCACTAGCATTTCTTGATGCTTGTAGTCCTCTTCTTAAAATACCTCTTCTTACGCAGTTCCAACATACTCCTTTGCTTGACTTAGGCTTTCCTTTCTTGGACTTGGATCTCCCTTTGCTTGTATTCTTGCTCAAATTTCTTCCCCTGTTATCAACATTCAACGTAGGACCTGAAGATTCACCATTCGCTGCTTTTTTGAGAACTTCTTCATTCAACATCAGACCCACGATATCATCGAAGTTTAACTTTAAAGTCCCTGAAAAATTACTCACCGTCGTTACTAAGCCATCCCAGCATTTTGACAATGAAGATAGGATCACCAGTGTTCTGACTTCATCATCAAACTTGATCCCCACAGAAAACTGACTCGTCACAGTGTTAAAGTTATTGAGATGTTGTGTCACTGAACTATCATCCACCATCTTCATGTTGAATAACTTTGTCAAAAAAAATTTATTGGATGCAGAAGGTTTTTTGTACATGTTTGCCAGTACCGTCATGAGATTTACTTATTTATATCATTCACAATGCTGAACACAATAGATGGTAAAAGTGTCAACCTGATCAAATTTAGGCTCTGTTTGGGGCAGCTGCTCAGCTTTTCAGCTGCAGCTGCGCTGCGGGGAAGCTGCTGCAGGGAAGCTGGCTGTCTGTTTGGTGCAGCTGTGTGTAAACTGCCGTGGGGTAGCTGTTTGAGGAAAAATGACCATGCTGCCCCTGTTTGGTAAAACTGTTTAAAAGAAGACTGTAAGAGCAAGATTTCTGAAAATTTAGACGTCGAAATTCATTTCTAAACAGAGCAAAATGCTCAGATACACCTCTCACTTAACATTGAGCCCCGAAAAACATAAACATGAGAGTTTTAAGGCTAAACTTTAATTACAAAAAAATTCAAAATTACATTTACACATCTCACATCATAGTGACGTTCAAGAGGGCAAAAAAGAAGTCTAAAATAATTACAATGATTACTAATAAGATTATATTATTTTTAACATTGAGACAGTGTAGCTCTCGTGATAAACTTTTCTCGAGTGATGCTCTCCATTCCTGATCATTGTCGTCAGGGGAATCCGCCAAACCGTCTACCCAACGGAAGAAACGACACTGTTTTGGGATGCTCCGTTGGCAACTATAAAACTTTCTCCTGTAGCTGTGTGATTGACGTGACGCCAACAGGAAAATTGGATACCACAGTGACAGACAAGTCGTTGGGATGTCCCGGAAATTCTTGAGCTCATTTTTTCCTGATTGCAGCAATGGATGAAATAACAGTAAAATATTGTTAGTATAAAATGAAATAGTACAAAAAATCATTTCATTCAAAATACTCAAACTAATTGTCGAACCTTAGTGGAAATTTAATGACTTTTTTTCTTTCTCTAACAAAAGTACGGTAAGCCATTGTAAAACTTTCCACAAACCCATTAACTTGTGATTTCTATTTGAAGAGTGAAGCGTTACATATGAAATAACACAAAACACAAACACCCACAAAACTGATATCAGAAGGTGTCAAAATGGAACTATCCAACCACTGAAAGGCACAATTAAATGCAGATACATCCATATTTTCTAAACAAGCACATTCATAGAGCAATTTAACATCAACGCAGTTATTACCCAAGCTGACTGCAGCCACCATCATTGAATGAATATAAAAACTTCTGATCACCACTGCAGTATACATACCAATGCAATAAGATTACAACCATGGGATAACAAACATATCATAATATCTCAAATATTAGAGTTTGCAATCCCTTTTCTAATGTGAAATAGAATTCAAGTTTCAAGTTTCACATAAAACCACTTCAATGAATATTTAAATATGTGGCATATACATACATAACATTGCCATGAAAATTTGAACCTATCCTTTCAAAAAAAATTATATTTAAAGTTTGAATTTTCTTAACTGAACCATTACAAAAATTTGATACCACGAAGTTCAACATTTTGTTATTAAGCACTAATTACACAGACAATATTCACCCTCTAACCAATTCTTTCGTAATCTGTTCTCGAGTGGCCTGCATTTCATTTACACCTTCCCCCTCCTTCGTGCAAATGGTAGAATGGTCGTTCTCCCCTCGTGGGAGAGACTGATCGATGCGGTATTCAAATGCTTCAGCAGGCAATTTCTGTTCATTCTCTTCGGCACTGCGGAAGTCAACATCAAATCGAGATGGGTGTCGCTTGATGAAGTTGTGCAACGTCATCATGGCTATAAGAATTTGTACCTGTTTGAGAAACAAGTAAGATGACAAATCGCACATTATCACTTATTCTTTCTTCCAAACACCAAACGTGCTCTCGATGATCCGTCTCAATGATGAATATCTTTTGTTGAACACCTTCCTATTTCGCATAACATTATTTGCTCTTTCGAAGTCAGGTATATGGTATATGGTGTTAGGGAAGGGTTTAAAATTCTCTCGCTGCAATGGATAGCCGACATCCACCAAATAATACTTTCCTGTAAAATGTTCCAGCTTCAGTTTAACTTATAAAGTGAAAACCAAATGGATGCCAGTAAGCAACGTACTGGGCAGTGGGTGAGGGAAGTTGTTGTGAGGATTTTTTGTAGTACTCTTGAAAATTCTGTTGTCGTGCATACATGATGAACGTAAAACACATGTTGAAGTCACAGATTGTGATGACATTCTGCGTTGGAGTTCTGGAGCGTCCAATAAATGCAATCTTTTCATCATTTGGAATTCGTGCATTAACGTGCGTACCATCTATCGCACCAATGCAATCCTAAACAAATAGCTTCGCTTAATTATGTGAGCAAATGATATTGCAACTCCGAACAATTGAAAGTTGAAGAAGTACTTTGAAGGAAGGCATGTATTGTGCATTGTGCCGAATCTCCATCGGAGTTTGTGAAAACGTTGGATCGGTTGGCTTTATGACGTTATTGGACAGGCTAACGAGAGCAGTCAAACCCACTGAGAAGTATCTGTTTATCGTCTCCGATGAGTGTTGGAAGCGTTCCATCACAGCTCGAATTGACTCGTTCTGTGATAATATGTACATATTCAATGTCAAGACCTCACGGTCAGTCGTCCTCGATGACCCATGTAGGCTATGAGATCTACTCAGTTCTGCTAGTAGATCTCTAATGACTTCCTGCGTCATGCGAAACATGTTACTGAATCATGTTGGATGCCCTGTTAGTATTTCTCCTACCCATTTGTCCCCGATATGAGATGATGTATAACACGGAGAGCGTGCAATGTATGTGTTGTAATATTCTATGACCAAGTTAATTGTTGCAATTCACCTTCGTTGTCGTTCTTGTTCTGGGTCCATGCCCATGTTAATTGTACATGCAACCCCAAATGTGAAATTATCACTTATTAAAATTCATACCAAATGACAACACAAACATTGTATGTATGTATGAAGTAGCAGTAAAAAAGAAGAATATGACTACAAATATAATGCAGTAAAATCTCAGGGCTTAAAAACAACTAAATAAAATGTCTCTAAGGAAATTAAAATGTCTCAGACAACAACAACTGAAATAAGATCATTTCGGAGCAAATAATGAGTTCTAAAACAAGTAATGATGGCAAATTGTCTCTAAATAGTAAACTAGGCATATGTCTCATTAGTTCTCCCTGCATGCATAGAAATGACGTAGATACGCCACCCATCGTTCTTTTGCAATTGCAGTGAAAAAATCTCTTTGTACAGAATCTTTAAGCAACTTCATAGCAAAGTAGAATAGATTTACATCCTCTGCAATCTCAATATCATCTTCTAAGATTTTCACAACTTCGTTACCAGAAAGTTTCTGAACATTATGAGGGGTGTCTTTGGAAGAGTCCATCAAATATAATATTTAGTTCCTGATAGAAGATTCTCCACCTTTTTTTCACTCATCACATGAGCACGCTTCGAACTATTCGTGAACCGGATTTCAGGAATATCATGGTTGTGGAAATCGGGTGAATCAGCAGATAAGCTAACAACCACATTTTCAGGGGTGCAACCAAATCCCGTCTCGCTTGGAGTGCAAGCATATTTTCCTGTTGCGCCTACCCCGCTAAACATTTGGTCAAATTTCTCCTCTAACTTCGGTTCTAAACTAGCGACTTTGAATTTCTTCGCTCCGGGCACCACTTGAAGAAAAACATTTAAACCATTTTTTTGAAATGAATTATATGCCATAAATTATAGGAAATGAAAAATTCCTTACCACAAGTCTTTCTGTTCATCACTCTTCCGGAGCGTCAATTGTTTGCTTGACTGGATCCCAACCTAAGCCCGTAGATTCTCTTTTCAAGTCTTTCTAAATTTTTTAATCCTTTTTCAGTTGGCCTCATTTATTTTTTAGCTGCAGCCTATTTTACTCTCTGTCAGTACGTTCCTTGAATTTTTTTTAATATTTTGCCACTCCTTATTAAAGAAGCTTGTATGTCTATTGCCCATTTCAATTTCTTTTAGGCAAATATCGCAAAATATGACTTTTGTGTCTTTTTCCCACAGCGCAGGTGTACCAAGCTCTTTACTTTTATTAGCCATTTTACCACTACGATAAAGATGAACATTAGAAAAGAATAGTGACACTATTTAGTAACTTGCTAGCATTTTTAATGAAATTAACATGAATAATAAATAACATTTAATAACAGTAAAAAAATAAACAAGTTAAGTACCCAGAAGAAGGACACAACAATTAACG
>JXCR01096189.1:14388-34856 GCA_002079205.1 Phalaenopsis hybrid cultivar | reverse complement strand
TATAAGAGAATAAGACTATAACTAACTATTTAAAGTAAATGAAACTATATTTTGAAGTGTTAAGAATCTGGAAATTCATTTGAGTAGAAAATNTTTTGGAGGGATGCTTAGGAAACTCTTGGAAAAACTCTTCTACAACTTTAAAAGAAGATTTTGGCCAAAAATGAAAAGACTCTGGAGGGGCTCNTTGGAGGGATGCTTAGGCAACTCTTGGAAAAACTCTTCTACAACTTTAAAAGAAGATTTTGGCCAAAAATGAAGAGACTCTGGAGGGGCTGGAGGTTAGAGAAGTTCCAGTAGTGTGTAGAGAGTCTAATTTAGGGTTAGACTAAGAAGAATTCTTCGAGAGATTGTAAGAGTGGAGGGAGAGTAAGTGATTTCTTCCTCCTTACCGCTTCGAAGAAATTCTGTGTGTTGTAAAGAAAGGAAGAGATTCAGAGGAACTTCGAGGAGTTTGCTTGGGGAGGAAATAGAGATAAGTGTTACTTACTTGTTGTAGTTTGTATGACTTTACTTTTATATATAAATTTTGAGTTTTGTTGTGTCTTCCCCATGAGTTTTGAGTAGTTTTCTCTGTCTTTCTCCTTATCTTGAGATTTGTGAAATGGTGATTTGAATTGGTTGAGCATTNGAGAGTAAGTGATTTCTTCCTCCTTACCGCTTCGAAGAAGAATTCTGTGTGTTGTAAAGAAAGGAAGAGATTGAGAGGAACTTCGAGGAGTTTGCTTATGGAGGAATTAGAGATAAGTGTTACTTACTTGTTGTAGTTTGTATGACTTTGCTTTTATATATAAATTTCAAGTTTTATTGTGTCTTCCCCATGAGTTTTGAGTAGTTTTCTCTGTCTTTCTCCTTATCTTGAGATTCGTGAAATGGTAATTTGAATTGGTTGAGCCTTGAAAATGTTAAAGAAGATGTGATGATCTTTTCACTTCGATCTTAATTTACTTTCAATTTGGCCAATTGATTTGCTAAAATATGTTGAGTTTTCCAACTAAAGTGAAGATTACATCCAAGATTCAGGGAAGTCAAAGCCCTTGGAAGTTCGGTGCAAATAAATAGAGAAATAAAATTGTCGGGCGTAGAATTGGAGTTCTTAGAGTGACAGACTAAAGTAATCAATTTGGCCCTATTGCTTGGGTGCTGACCTGTAGATGTCAACCTTCAGGAGAGGGGAACGTGGGAGCTCTGAAGTGAAAGCTGGTATCCTCCCAACCTAGCCGCAAATTCAGTAACCAAGCATAGGATCCTCTAATCACGCGTTTATCTCATCAACGGACGAGATCTAGCCGGACCAACTCTTGGTGCTTGAACCGCGGACTTTGTGGTATGATAGGGTGGAAAGGGCAGCAAATTGGAGCACGACGCGTCGCCATTCGGAGCATCCTAGGATCCACTCAGCGTCGCATGGTTAAGTAGAAAAATAGGGTATTTTCTGTTTTATTTAAATGCCTGATCTTCAAAAATTCATATCTTGGTGTAGAAAAATCATAAAAATAAAATAAAAATGTCATAGTGCTTAGTGAACATAGGAGAACAATTTGAAAATAATTTGAAGTTTATTTGACTCATAGATTATTTTTAATTAATTAAATAGGGTTTTCAGTCTTTAACTCTCCATGCAAGTAGACATTTCACCATGGCTTGATATTTTGGCGTGTTGTTGCCTCTGTCTTGGGGGATATTCTCTGATTTTTTCAAAATCAAAAAAGGCNAAGATTACATCCAAGATTCAGGGAGGTCAAAGCCCTTGGATGTTGGGTGCAAATAAATAGAGAAATAAAATTGTCAGGCGTAGAATTGGAGATTTTAGGGTGATAGACTAAAGTCATCAATTTGGTCCTATTGCTTGAGTGCTGACGTGTAGATGTTAACCCTCAGGCGAGGGGAATGTGGGAGCTCCGAAGTGAGAGCTGGTATCCTCCCAGCCTAGCCGCAAATTCAGTAACCAAGCATAGGATCCTCTGATCACGCGTTTATCTCATCAACGGACGAGATCTAGCCGGACCAACTCTTGGTGCGTGAACCGCGGACTGTGTGGTATGACAGGGTGGAAAGCACAGCAAATGGGAGCACGCCGTGTCGCCATTCGGAGCTTCCTAGGATCCACTCAGCATCGCGTGGTTAAGTAGAAAAATTGGGTATTTTCTGTTTTATTTAAATGTCAGATCTTCAAAAATTCATATCTTGGTGTAGAAAAATCATAAAAATAAAATAAAAATGTCATAGTGCTTAGTGAACATAAGAGAACAATTTGAAAAAAATTTGAAGTTTATTTGACTCATAGATTATTTTTAATTAATTAAATAGGGTTTTCAGTCTTTAACTCTCCATGTAGGTAGACATTTCACCATGGCTTGATATTTTGGCGTGTTGTTGCCTCTATCTTGGGGGATATTCTTTGATTTTTTCAAAGTCAGAAAAGGCCTCTAGATAGAGATCCATATTTTTCAATTTTTTGTCTATTATTTACATAAATTAATCATAATAATTAGCATGTTTCTTAGAAAAATTCAAAAAAAATCTGGATGGTTTGTTGTGTCCAGAGAACCCTTTGGAAAATTTTTCATGGGTCAAGTCATTATGAACACACTTAACTCTCACAAAGCCCTAAAACACAAAGGAAATTAATTTGGAAAAAATAAACATTTAAATGACTTGATTTTGATTCTACACTGTGATTTAGAGTTCAGAGAACCCCATAAAATTTTAAAAATATTTGGAGCTCATTTGATAACTTAACTTGATTTTCTAAGATAAATGACACTTTGACACTAAAATATTTTTTAATAATTAAAATGTAACTCAAAAAATCATAAGAATTAGTTTTGAGAGTTCTCTGTGATTAGAGGAATTTTCTAAAAATAAAATTATAAATTAGAAAAAAACTTCATTTTTAAGTTTATTTTGAATATTTGAATAATTAAAAATTAATAAAAATCACAAAATTAGAAAAATTCATGAAAATATTCTAAATTATTTCCTATGCACTTAAAAACNGATGGTTTGTTGTGTCCAGAGAACCCTTTGGAAAATTTTTCATGGGTCAAGTCATTATGAACACACTTAACTTTCACAAAGCCCTAAAACACGAAGGAAATTAATTTGGAAAAAATAAACATTTAAATGACTTCATTTTGATTCTACACTGTGATTTAAAGTTCAGAGAACCCCATAAAATTTTAAAAATATTTGGAGCTCATTTGATAACTTAACTTGATTTTCTAAGATAAATGACACTTTGACACTAAAATAATTTTTAATAATTAAAATATAACTCAAAAAATCATAAGAATTAGTTTTGAGAGTTCTCTGTGATTAGAAGAATTTTCTAAAAATAAAATTCAAAATTAAAAAAAACTTCATTTTTAAGTTTATTTTGAATATTTGAATAATTAAAAATTAATAAAAATCACAAAATTAGAAAAATTCATGGAAATATTCTAAATTGTTTGCTATGCACTTAAAAACAATTAGAATATTTTTTTCCTATTTTTTTAAGTGAAGATATTGAATTTTAAAGATTAAAATAATTTTTAAAGACTAAATATGATTTTTTTCTTAATCTTTCACTTAAAAAACTTTTAATAATTCAAAAAAAATAATAAAAAAATGTGAACTTTGCTTATCTGGGTTCCTTGAGCTAAGAAAAATTTAATAAAAATGTAAAACTTAATTTTTCACATTTAAAATATTTTATAATTAATTAATACTCCAGAATTTAAAATAATTTTAGTAATTCAAATAAATCTAAAATAATCATGAAATTTGGCCCAAGTATTTCTCTAGTCTAAGTCTATCTCCAATAAAAATTTCAAGTGATTATGCTTTTCCTTGGTCAAGTTATGGAATTTTCTTTAAAAAATATTATTTTTGCATAAAAATAAATATATAAATTAAATTAAAATTTCAAAAATCAGATTTTCTCCTCTGATATCTTAATTGACCTATGAATAAAGTTGCATGAAAATTCCAAAGTTATTTGAATTAAATTNAACAATTAGAATATTTTTCCTAATTTTTTAAGTGAAGATATTGAATTTTAAAGCTTAAAATAATTTTTAAAGACTAAATATGATTTTTTCTTAATCTTTCACTTAAAAAACTTATAATAATTCAAAAAAAAATAAAAAAAAATGTGAAATTTGTTTATCTGAGTTCCTTGAGCTAATAAAAATTTAATAAAAATGTAAAACTTAATTTTCCACATTTAAAATATTTTATAATTAATTAATACTCCAGAATTTAAAATAGCTTTAGTAATTCAAATAAATCTCAAATAATCATGAAATTTGGCCCAAGTATTTCTCTAGTCTAATTCTATCTCCAATAAAAATTTGAAGTGATTATGCTTTTCCTTGGTCAAGTTATGGAATTTTCCTTAAAAAATCTTATTTTTGCATAAAAATAAATATGTAAATTAAATTAAAATTTCAAAAATCAGATTTTCTCCTCTGATATCTTAATTGACCTATGAATAAAGTTGCATGAAAATTCCAAAGTTATTTGAATTAAATTTGGTGAATTATGAAGTGATAGAGCTTTAGGGGCAAAAGTGTAATTTTAGAAATTTAGCCTTAGTTAACATTTAGGCTTAATTCAAGAAAAGGAAATGGGCAACCTTTGATCTTAATTACATATTTGNTTATGAAGTGATAGAGCTTTAGGGGCAAAAGTGTAATTTTAGAAATTTAGCCTTAATTAACATTTAGGCTTATTTCAAGAAAAGGAAATGGGCAACCTTTGATCTTAATTACATATTTTGATGGTTGAAATATTAGGAATTAATTGGTAGAAACCAATCTTACTTTTTCTAATTAAAGGATAAATTTGAAATTTCCTAGACGATTAAAATTTGGGAGTCTACCAAATTGAATGATCCTAGACTTAGGGGTATAGTTTTGAGTGTTAATAACTTACTAATTTAATACCCCTATCTGGTGTTCAAGTAACATTCAAATGTTTTGATGATGAATTATTTTCATTTAAATTTTAATTTTTTTTCAAAATGACTAAGACATCCATCAAGATCTTAAGGGCTTGGTGGTGATTTAAGTTAAATCAAATTTGGTGAAATAAATTTTAGAAAAGTGAATAAAAGTTGAACACCTTTGAAACACTACAAGCCCAAGTTAAAACCAAAATCGGGCAAGTGTTTTAATAACACTAACTTGCCCCTTTAAGGGACTTCACTTGCATAATTCTCAAATTGAAGGGTAAATGATAATCACCCTACTCTTAGGGATAATTGAAACATCATTGTTCATTGAACACGAGAAATATTTATAGGATGGATTATTAAGCAACATAATAAGTTTAAATGAGCTCAAGACTTTTCACTAGGCTGTGAGGGGAAAGCATGGACCTGCCTTTTTCTCGTGACCTATTAGATACCTCGGAGGTCTACTAAACTTGATGTGTTTTGCTTAATAAAATCATCCTTAATCAAACCATTAAGAACTCACTAAGAATCTAGGAACCTTATTTTCCCTGTTTTACATAAAATGTCCTTACATGGATTTTGAGTTTCAGTTGGAGATGACGGGAAGACCATCCATGTACGCTTTTATTGTTATTTATTTACCAGTATTTTTAGTTTCCCGTACTTTTTTTAGTATGTTACTTACTTACTCACCTGCATGTATAACAAAAATACGAACTTGGATGCTAAACAACAATGTTACCCTGCATGATAACCAAAACTGCTAGGATAGCCGCAAAAAAAAACCAAAACTAAAATCAACCAAGATAAAAATCACCTCCATAATATTCAAAATATAAGAAAACTCAATATTTAATCACAAAAATCACAAAATCACAATTGCAACTAAATTAAGACGTCTCTATCGGATGATCGGGAATCCCTCAGAGGAGGTAACTTACGGTTGCTAACGAGGCCTCCCACGGTTTAAATGAAAGTATGGAACTCATTAAGTTGAGTTTAATAAATTCATTTGGACTAAAAAAATCCAATAGAAAATAGTGGTACCAAAATGATGGAACCTAGGATCCTAACCGATGTCACTCTAATCAACTTTAATATGCCACATAACATTTAAAGAACTACAACCATAGGGCCATTTGATTTGACATCATAACTTGAAACCCTAGAAAACTTAAACTTGCCATGAAGAGGATCTTTGAGCTAGCATGGTGGGCAGCATAGCCATTTTCAACAGCAAAACATGTCTCCATCAGCTAAACCCATTTCCATCCTTAGAACTAAAATAACAAAGTCATAGGACTCCGAGGTCATTTTCTTATGCAACATAAATCCTCACCATATCTTTAGGCCTTTATACAGCTCTGCTATACAATATATGTCCTAAGTCGTCTTAGAATTCCAACGTTGCGTCCGTCATGACCTAAACCCTCACATCTTTCAGGCTATTTGTGTAATCGTTTCACACCTATGTAAGCCCTAAACTAATAAAATTGGCAGGATGAAACACTCAAATAAATTTCTCTTCAAAACTGAAGCAAAACAATAGGATAGACTGTGAAGTCACCGAGGCTCTCCTTCGGATCTATGACATCCCCTAGTTATTCCTCCTTTGGATTCCACAATAAATGTTCTAAATTTGAGTCATTCCAATTTCACATCTCTTTGTCCGATTTTTTTGAAAAATCCTATCTTTTCACCTCTTTGAAGGTAATATTTCCTGATTTTTATCAAGAGTTTTCTTAGGTGACTTCAGTTATCTAAGATGCAATTAACTATAGGGGCTTACCCTTATAGGAAGTTTGTCCTAACTCAGCTTAATATAAACCTTATTTAATTCTTCATATTAAATAGGGGAAATTGTCGGCAAATAAAATGGTTTTGCTGACCAAACGATGTCATATATTTCTTAGTTTATTTGATCGACCCTCATCCTTAAGTCTTATGTTTATCCTTCGGGATAGATACAGGGTTTGAGGTATAGTGCTCTTTCATTTAAACTATGAAAAATATGGGCTCAGTTTGATTTCATATTTTTCTATAACTTATATATATGTGTAAATTAAATGTACTTCCAAAGTGGGCAACGAGATTTCAATTTCGATGACCGACAACTTCCAACAGGCAACTCTTTAACTAAAATAGTGCCGACACTCTCGTAACAACACTGTTTCTGCCGATTTGGAAAAGTAATATGTAGCAAAGAGTATAAATTTGTGTCCTCTAAAGGATGGAGGGTCTATCAGACATATTATGTTTGTGCTCAAACACTCAAATGGCCACGAGGCAACGGTTGGGTGTAGCACATTTGGAGGTTGGTGCAAGACCACCCCATGCACCTGGCATTAGTGACATCTTCTGACTGTATCCATGTAGTCAGACATCATTGCCAGCCAATAATATACTAGTCTCTTGGTCTTCATTTTCATCTTTGGCACTAACTGGTGAGCACCACACAATCCGGCATGTACTTTTTTGACAACATTCTAGGATTATGCTTTGCTCAGATATCGCAGCCAAATCTAGTCGAATGATCTTCTGTAAAGGACATGTCTCACTAAAGCGTACAACATAGCCCTTCTTGTGCTGTGGTGTGCTGCTAACTTATCTTTTAGTAGCTTTCCAGTTTACAAATATTCTATTAATGGCGTACGCCAATCTTCGTTGATATCAGCAACTGCAATCATTGTTTCCTCTTCTTTTCTGAGCTTGTGTAGATTTTCAAGGTCGATTCAAGACAAAACTTGCCTTCCTTGTACTGTAATATCAATGGAATCCTCCGGTGGACATGCCAATTCTTTGGTAAGTTTTGCTAGAGCATCAACATGGGCATTATCTGCCCAAGGAATCCTGTAGAAAGTTACATTGGCAATTTGTTCAAGCAGCTTCATGGTGTACCGATAGTATTCTGTAAACCTTGGTTTCAAAATCTTGTATTGCCCGACAACTTGTTGGATGACGAGTTGTGAGTCGCCATAGATAACAATATTTGTTACATCCATCGAGATTGCTAATTCCAAACAAATAATTAAGGCTTCATATTCTGCTTCGTTGGTGGTACACGGCTTTGTCAGGTGGTAGGAGAGTCTCAGCATACCCTTATCTAGCATGATGAAGATCAACGAAATTGCTGCTTTGCCTAGTATAACTGTGTCTGTTCCTTTGTCTTTTTTGGCTAACAAAGCTCCGTCAAAGTACATCTCCCAGCGTTTTGCACTGGAGAATTTCATTTGTAATACTTGTTCATCTGGTAATTCGTCATTAAGAGGGGACCTAGCTGGAAGTGGGTGTGCAATGATAGAATCTGCTAAAGTCTATCCCTTGATAACACAGAGGGGAACAAAATTTATATCAAATTGCAAGAAAATCATCGACCATCTTGCTAGACGATCAGAGAGTGTTGGTTGGGTCATCAAATATTACAACGGATTAACTTTTGAAATAAGGGTAATCTTATCAGAAAGCATGTAATGTCTAACCTTTTGGGTGGCAAAGATTAAATCTAGACAAAGCTTCTCAATAGATGGATACCTTAGCTCCATCGGTATAAGACGATGACTCAAGTAGCAGAGCACGTTTTCCTTACCCTCATTTATAACTTGGGCTAAGAGGGCTCCAAGAGAGTCATCTAAGGCCGCGGTATAAAGTAACAACTATTTTTTCAGGATAAGGGCTGCCAATACAAGAGGTTCCATTAAATATTTCTTAATGTCTTTGAAAGCCTGTTGGCATTTCTCTTCCCAAACAAATTTGTCATCCTTTTTAATCAATCCCAAGAAGGGCTGACACCTTTCTAAGAAAATAGAAATAAAGTGTCTTAGATATGTCAATTTTCCTTGGAAGGAATATAGTTGTTTCAAAGTTTTGGGTAGAGGCATTTTCAAGGTAGCTTTAATCTTATCCTGGTCAATCTTGATTCCTCGTTGACAGACAACAAATCCTAGAAATTTCTCGAAGGTAACACCGAAAGCGCACTTTAAAGGATTCATCTTAAGGTCATACTACTGTAATCATTCTAACATGATCCTCAAATCGCACAAATGGTTCATTTTTTGTTTACTTTTGATGACCAAGTCATCCATGTTGCATTCCACTTGGTTGTGAATGAGGTCATCAAAGATCTTCATTATAGCTCGTTGGTATGTTGCTCCGACATTCTTCAATCCAAATAGCATCACTGTGCAGTAGAAATGTCCAATCAATGTCCTGAATGCTATAATNAAACCTCTTAGCATCATTTTATCGGTTGTAAGCTTCTCAGGTTCAATGTCCAAATAGGACAATGTTCATAGGCTCATCAAGTTGAGTGATGCTACATGATCTACTAAAACTTTGGACAACACAAATCTATTGATGTTAACGGAGATATAGAGTAGAAAGTTATGGTCGGCGATACCGAGCAGCAAGTCTTCATCTAGGAAGGTTACCCCAGACTGCTCTTTCAACAAGCAAACTTCATCCAAGAAAGTGCTAGCCAACTGGGCTAAGCAAATATCTGGGTTAAGCAAAGTTATAACCAGAGACTCTCTCTTCTCCTTCGATAGGATTAGGGCGTCATAAATCCTTAATTTGTCCTGCAACTTCCTAAGATGAGCTAGCACATTATAATCCACTTTGTATGATTCTCCAATTTTTTTCTTGGTTACATGGTTCTTCCACTGGTGGAGGTGGAGGTAGCTTCTCGCGAGTTACTATCTACTTTCCTTTATCCATCGGAGTTGTTCTTGGGGGTAACGCTCTTCCACTCCTTAAGTTTACTTCTGTAATTTCTTCTTCTTGAGATACCATTATCAAATCTTTTGATGTTTCTTCTTTATCGAAAAGATCTAAGTTGATGGCGAGTGGTGCACATGGCACTCGAGGATCGGTCCTCACTCTCAGTGCTGTTGTAAGAGGTATTGTCAATTTCTTTTTCGGTCTTGCCAACATGTTCGTCGGACTCAAGCACGATTTGAGGATCAGCTAGATTGGTCACAATAGATTACGTTATCACTAGAAACAGTTCAAACGTAGCCGAAATCATAATCATTATATTCATAAGACCACGGAGGGACAAAAAGATTATCATACAAGGTTAGAGGTTCGAAANGATCTCCAAATGACACATGATGTTGTGCTCCGACAAATCTTTTCACAAACAATTGTTCTAACTCAGTGAATGTCTTGACTGATCCATTGGGTAGTTTAACATACCAATCAAAAGCTATCCCTGATAGGATGCTGACAAACTATCGGAAGAGTAAAGCTTTTTTTCCTATGGTATTGCCACAACTGGCTCAAAAATGTTTTATATGTTGTCTAGGATTTCCAGTCCCGTCAAATATCTTAAAGTTTGGTGACACAAATCTTTTAGGTTAGGGTACGACATTAAATTCCTCAAGGTAAGATCTACCCTTCAAAATTAATGCACAACCCATAGATTGGGCTAAGGCCTCCCAAACTTGCTCAACCATCTGCTTTAATTCCTTTTCTGGCATGGCGCTTGATGGATAATCTTTCTTTCGTTGATCATCTTTATTTGCTGGGGCAACTTCCTTCCTTTCATCTGTAATATGTATAATCTCCGGTTGATTGACTTCTGGAGAGGCTAACGGTGGTGGTTGTGATTGCCCTGGAGCTGTTGTCATGGTGGTCATGGCAGCGGCCATCTCTTCCATTCTTTTCTCCATTTGGTTGATTTGCTCGTCCCATAAGAAAACAAACCTACATAGCTCATCTACGATGTTCTCTTTGATGAGAGGTTGAGCGTCACGCGCATATACCGTGGCTTTGGTCTTGATGACATAAATATCCATGAAATTTTCCTTGAGGTATTCATTGAAGTCAAAATCTTCTTCATCATCACCGATAGAAACAACATGTTCTCGGGCCAACTCGGAAATCTCGACCCTGAGCTTTTGGACCTTTTCTTCAATCATTGATTCTTGTAATATCTTGAGATCTGGAGGACTTTGTTGGACATCATCCACTTGCTCATCCATCCCACTGGCAATTGCTGCGACAATATCAGATACTTTGGACCCTTACTTCATTCTATAATCCGGCCTTACGGGCTTATTGGACAGTATCGGTACGATGACCTTGGGTGCCCATTTCTTTTTCTTTGACGGTGATGTCTTAAGACGTAGTGTCTTAGGAGAAATACTGGCATGTTGAAGAGAAGCATGCTCCCTATGGCACAGAGCAGATACAGTACTGGGTAAAATCTTCATCTTTTCTTTCAAAAACTTAAGAACATCCTTGTGGCCGACAATTGATAGAATTCTCGGACCCAGATACGACTTAACTAGTCGACGACCCATGAGTCTATTGGCAGTAGAATCAGTAGTATCAATGGTGATATCAATTCTTCTTCCCAAGCGGAACCAGACAGGAATGTGAGCAGACAAAACTTCAGTTAATTTCTGAGATTGTCTGGTAGATCTGGCTTCTTTTAGAATTTCTTTCTTCATGCACGGTGATACTGCACACCCCACTCATTTGAGTAACTCATCAACTGAACAACCTTCTTTGGCAACTAGTTTCTGAAAAATTGAACTGACTCGGGTGATATCAGTATGCTTCTTTTTTTCCCCACCATGTCCATAGAGTGACGGTAAAGTAGCAGCAATCATCTAGATACTTTCGTACCCATTAATATTCATTAACGGATGGAACCTACTCCCTTAAATAAGTGCAAAGGTCTCTGATAATCCTGACTCCTCCTGGTGGGAACCTCATCAACAGGTAATTCCTTGGAAATTCCGGCTTCAGTAGCCCTTCAAACTTTCTGGCCGTGATTTCTCCTTTGGGTTTGGGTTAACCGTGCAGTCCTCAAACTTGCTCCAATTCTAAACACTGACGGCAGAACAACCAATTCTTCAGTCGGGTCTTTGACGATCATGACCTCTTTTCCCTTGGTAGAAACGTGAACAATAGGCTTGGTAGGTGCCGCAGTGGCAGTAGTCTTGACCTTTTGTAAGAATGGAAATTCTGAGGGTAGTTCAATTAAAATTGAAAGACGGTTCCTGAACCTCTGGAGCGGTGACCTTCATTATGAAGAGCGGGGCTTTCTCGAGAACAACGTTGAGATCTTCAAATTTGACTCCGAACTTGATGGTGGGAGCGACATTGCAGGCATCGCAGCTTGTCAGCAAATTGCAGGAAAAGGTGAGCTTTGGGAATGCCTTTCCAGCAGCTTCAAAAATAGAAAGCTCTACGGTTAGCTATTTGGCCAATACATCTTAATCTTAAAGCAAGCACTAAAAATTAACAGAGGTCGATCTATAGACCGAGTAAGTATTTATTGAATTTGTGAAAATTTTAAGACTTAGTAAAAATAGTTTGAAAGTAGAAAGATTTAATTAATATAAGGAAAATTAAAGAGCACGCACAACACGACACAATCCAATTTAATTTGCAAAATAGTAAATCAAACTCGAAAGGAAAAAAGTGTAGTTCAGGACCCAATGCAGGATTAATTTTATAACGCACAATGCCCAGGTGGAACTAGTCCACCAACACACCTACTCGAGGTCCGACCCCACACAAAGATTAAATCTCCATAATTTCCTCATGAACCTCTTGGTTCAAAGGTGATTGAACAGATGGTCCTGATGTTTGAAGGAGTTGAGCGTACTTTCCCAAGATAGAAAGTGGTAAAGCATGCCAACAGAAGAAGGGTAATCTAGTTCAAAAGGGACGCGGACACATTACCAATATATTAGGATAATATTTCTTGATTTAAATGGAGAGAAAAGAAATTCCCCAACTGAGTCTCTAGAAGCTGTCGGCACTATTTCAGGTGTGGAGTTGCCCGTTGGAAGCTGTCCTCCGTCGGAATCAAAATCCCGTCGCCCTCTTCGGAAANAAACCTCTTAGCATCATTTTATCGGTTGTAAGCTTCTCAGGTTCAATGTCCAAATAGGACAATGTTCATAGGTTCATCGAGTTGAGTGATGCTACATGATCTACTAAAACTTTGGACAACATAAATCTATTGATGTTAACGAAGATATAGAGTAGAAAGTTTTGGTCGGCGATACCGAGCAGCAAGTCTTCATCTAGGAAGGTTACCCCAGATTGTTCTTTCAACAAGCAAACTTCATCCAAGAAAGTGCTAGCTAATTGGGCTAAGCAAATATCTGGGTTAAGCAAAGTTATAACCACAGACTCTCTCATCTCCTTCGATAGGATTAGGCCGTCATAAATCTTTAATTTGTCCTGCAACTTCCTAAGATGAGCTAGCACATTATAATCCACTTTGTATGATTCTCCAATTTTTTTCTTGGTTACATGGTTCTTCCAATGGTGGAGGTGGAGGTAGCTTCTCGCGAGTTACTATCTACTTTCCTTTATCCATTGGAGCTGTTCTTGGGGGTAACGCTCTTCCACTCCTTAAGTTTACTTCTGTAATTTCTTCTTCTTGAGATACCATTGTCAAATCTTCCGATGTTTCTTCTTTATCGAAAAGATCTAAGTTGATGGTGAGTGGTGCACATGGCACTCGAGGAGCGGTCCTCACTCTCAGTGCTTTTGTAAGAGGTATTGTCAATTTCTTCTTCGGTCTTGCCAACATGTTTGTCGGACTCAAGCACGATTTGAGGATCAGCTAGATTGGTCACAATAGATTGCATTATCACTAGAAACAGTTCAAACGTAGCCAAAATCATAATCATTATATTCATAAGACCACAGAGGGACAAAAAGATTATCATNAGTATTCATGGTGGTGTTCTTCTTCTTCTTCTTTGACGATGACGGATCTTCTGACAGAATCTTCATTTCTGGTTTAGCAAGCTGAAGACTCTGAATGGAAGCTTGTGCTAATGCATTCTGAAATTTGTTCTGTACACTCTTAAGCTTGTTCTAAGTCACACTCCATCTATTTTTTTCTAATATACAATTCAATTAGAGAGATTGACTCAGCTAAAATCATATTTATAGAACCTTTTTCAGGTTCTTTTAAATATTCTTTCAAGATTGTTATATTTCCTTCTTTAAGATTTCTCTAGAGAAAATCCTTCAAGGCAAAACATTCCTCTATAGTGTGTCTGATCAATCTGTGATATGGACAATAATTTGGTTGATCCTTCTTTTCGATCTCTTCTTCTTTCTTTATATCTGTTAATCTGAACTCGGGCTTCTTCATCAGACTTTTGAACATTTTGGGTACAACTTCATCTTTAAAGGAGTACACCACTTTCCTTTATTTTGCAGTGGATATTCTCTTGTTATCTGTTTGGTATGATCCTCCTTGAGGCGGTTGCTAGCAAGACTGGCCATATTGTTGTGTTTTTTGTTGAGCATACTGCGATGACGACTGACGAGAATTCTCTGCATGTATCTTCATCGGTTGTTTTCACTTATCAATTGTTGTCACTGTTCTGAACTTCTTTTTGAATACTCTAGTTCTCCTGGACTTCTCCACCTTCTCATGAGAATCCATATGTTTGACTTCTTCTTGAAGATTGTTAGCTTTGCTGAGTAGCTTCTCGAACCCCTTGAGCATGAAAGCTACTGGCCCATGGATGCTCTTGAGTAAGATCTCAATTACATGATGTTCTTGTAGTTGAGGCTCACATTTCATGCTAAGGTTTCTCCACCTCAGAATGTAATCAACTAAAGTCTCGTTGGGCTTCTGCTTCTCTACTATGAGATCTCCAAATGACACATGATGTTGTGCTCCGACAAATCTTTTCACAAACAATTGTTCTAACTCAGTGAATGTCTTGACTGATCCATTGGNGTGGTGTTCTTCTTCTTCTTCTTTGACGATGACGGATCTTCTGACAGAATCTTCATTTCTGGCTTAGCAAGCTGAAGACTCTGAATGGAAGCTTGTGCTAATGCATTCTGAAATTTGTTATGCACACTCTTGAGCTTGTTCTAAGTCACACTCCATCTATTCTTTCTAATATACAGGTCAATTAGAGAGATTAACTCAGCTAAAATCATATTTATAGAACTTTTTTCAGGCTCTTTTAAATATTCTTTCAAGATTGTTATATTTCCTTCTTTAAGATTTCTCTAGAGAAAATCCTTCAAAGCAAAACATTCCTCTATAGTGTGTCTAATCAATCTGTGATATGGACAATAATTTGGTTTATCCTTCTTTTCGATCTCTTCTTCTTTCTTTATGTCTGTTAATCTGAACTCGGGCTTCTTCATCAGACTTTTGAACATTTTGGGTACGACTTCATCTTTAAAGGAGCACACCACTTTCCTTTATTTTGCAATGGATATTTTCTTGTTATCTGTTTGGTATGATCCTCCTTGAGGCGGTTGCTAGCAAGACTGGCCATACTGTTGTGTTTTTTGTTGAGCATACTGCGATGACGACTGATGAGAATTCTCCGCATGTATCTTCATCGGTTGTTTTCACTTATCAATTGTTGTCACTGTGTTGAACTTCTTTTTGAATACTCTAGTTCTACTGGACTTCTCTACCTTCTCATGAGAATCCATATGTTTGACTTCTTCTTGAAGATTGCTAGCTTTGCTGAGTAGCTTCTCAAACTCCTTGAGCATGAAAGCTACTAGCCCATGGATGCTCTTGAGTAAGATCTCAATCACATGATGTTCTTGTAGTTGAGGCTGACATTTCATGCTAAGGTTTCTCCACCTCAGAATGTAATCAACTAAAGTCTTGTTGGGCTTCTGCTTCTCTATTATGAGATCTCCAAATGACACATGATGTTGTGCTCCGAAAAATCTTTTCAGAAACAATTGTTCTAACTCAGTGAATGTCTTGACAGATCCATTGGGTAGTTTAACATACCAATCAAAAGCTATCCCTGATAGGATGCTGACAAACTATCGGAAGAGTAAAGCTTTATTTCTTATGGTATTGCCACAACTGGCTAAAAAATGTTTTATATGTTGTCTAGGATTTCCAGTCCCGTCAAATATCTTAAAGTTTGGTGACACAAATCTCTTAGGCTAGGGTACAACATTAAATTCCTCAAGGTAAGATCTACCCTTCAAAATTAATGCACAACCCATAGATTGGGCTAAGGCCTCCCGAACTTGCTCAACCATCTGCTTTAATTCCTTTTCTGGCATGGCGCTTGATGGAGAATCTTTCTTTTGTTGATCATCTTTATTTGCTGGGCGACTTCTCTCCTTTCATCTGTAATATGTATAATCTCCGGTTAATTGACTTCTGAAGAGGCTAACGGTGGTGGTTGTGATTTCCCTTGAGCTGTGGTCATGGCGGTCATGGCAGCGGCCATCTCTTCCATTCTTTTATCCATTTGGTTGATTTGCTCGTCCCATAGGAAAACAAACCTACATAGCTCATCTACGAAGTTCTCTTTGATGAGAGGTTAAGCGTCATGCGCATATACCGTGGCTTTGGTCTCGATGACATAAATATCCATTAAATTTTCCTTGAGGTATTCATTGAAGTCAAAATCTTCTTCATCATCACCAATAGAAACAACGTGTTCTCGGGCCAACTCGGAAATCTCGAACCTGAGCTTTTGGACCTTTTCTTCAATCATTGATTCTTATAATATCTTGAGATCTGGAGGACTTTGTTGGACATCATCCACTTGCTCATCCATCCCACTGGCAATTGCTGCGACAATATCAGATACTTTGGACCCTTACTTCATTCTATAATCCGGCCTTACGGGCTTATTGGACAGTATCGGTACGATGACCTTGGGTGCCCATTTCTTTTTCTTTGACGGTGATGTCTTAAGACGTAGTGTCTTAGGAGAAATACTGGCATGTTGAAGAGAAGCATGCTCCCTATGGCACAGAGCAGATACAGTACTGGGTAAAATCTTCATCTTTTCTTTCAAAAATTTAAGAACATCCTTGTGGCCGGTAATTGGTAGAATTGTCGAACCCATATATGACTTAACTGGTCGACGACCCATGAGTCTAGTGGCAGTATAATCAGTAGTATCAATGGTGATATGAATTCTGCTTCCCAAGCGGAACCAGACAGGAATGTAAGCAGACAAAACTTCAGTTAATTTCTGAGATTGTCTGGTAGATCTGGCTTCTTTTAGAATTTCTTTCTTCATGCACGGCGATACTGCACGCCCCACTCATTTGAGTAACTCACCAACTGAACAACCTTCTTTGGCAACTAGTTTCTGAAAAATTGAACTGACTCGGGTGATATGAGTATGCTTCTTTTTTTCCCCACCATGTCCATAGAGTGACGGTAAAGTAGCGGCAATCATCTAGATACTTTCGTACCCATTAATATTCATTAACGGATGGAACCTACTCTCTTAAAGAAGTGGAAAGGTCTACGATAATCCTGACTCCTCCTGGTGGGAACCTCATCAACAGGTAATTCCTTGGAAATTCCGGCTTCAGTAGCCCTTCAAACTTTCTGGCCGTGATTTCTCCTTTGGGTTTGGGTTAACCGTGCAGTCCTCAAACTTGCTCCAATTCTAAACACTGTCGGCAGAACAACCAATTCTTTAGTCGGGTCTTTGACGATCATGACCTCTTTTCCCTTGGTAGAAACATGAACAATAGGCTTGGTAGGTGCCGCAGTGGCAGTAGTCTTGAGCTTTTTGTAAGAAGGGAAATTCTGAGGATAGTTCAATTAAAATTAAAAGACGGTTCCTGAACTTCTGGAGCGGTGACCTTCATTATGGAGAGCGGAGCTTTCTCGAGAACGACGTTGAGATCTTCAAATTTGACTCCAAACTTGATGGTGGGAGCGACATTGCGGGCATCGCAGCTTGTCAGCAGATTGCAGGAAAAGGTGAGCTTTGGGAATGCCTTTCCAGCAGCTTCAAAAATAGAAAGCTCTACGGTTAGCTATTTGGCCAATACATCTTAATCTTAAAGCAAGCACTAAAAACTAACAGAGGTTGATCTATAGACCGATTAAGTCTTTATTTAATTTGTGAAAATTTTAAGACTTAGTAAAAATAGTTTGAAAGTAGAAAGATTTAATTAATATAAGGAAAATTAAAGAGCACGCACAACACGACAAAATCCAATTTAATTTGCAAAATTGCAAATCAAACTCGAAAGGGAAAAAGTGTAGTTCAGGACCCAATGCATGACTAATTTTACAACTTACAATGCCCAGGTGGAACTAGTCCACCAACACACCTACTCGAGGTCCGACCCCACACAAAGATTAAATCTCCATAATTTTCTCATGAACCTCTTCGTTCAAAGGTGATTGAACAGATGGCCCTGAAGTTTGAAGGAGTTGAGCGTACTTTCCCAAGATAGAAAGTGGTAACGCATGCCAACATNACTAAGAAATATATGACATCTGTTTGGTCTACAAAATCATTTTAATTGTCGACGAGTTCCTCTATTTAGTACGAAGAATTAAATAACTTTTATATTAAGTTAAGTTCGGAAAAGCTTCCTATAAGGGCAAGCCTCTATAGTTAATTACATCTTAGATGGTCGAAGTCACCTAAGAAAACTCTCGATAAAAATCAAGAAATTAATGAATTCTGTACTTTCATTTAGGCCATGGGAAATCTTGTTAGCAACCGTAGATTACCTCCTCCGAGGGATTCCTGATCATCCGATAGAGACATCTTAATTTTGTTGGAATTGTTGTTTTGTGATATTTGTGATTAAATTTTGAGTTGTCTTATATTTTATATGTTGTGGCGGTGAATTTTATCTTGGTTTATTTTAGTTTTGGTTTTGGTTTTGTGGCTATCCTAGTAGTTTTGGTTTTCATGCAAGGTGACATCATTTGTTTAACATGCAATCTCGGGATAAGAAGTGCAGAAAGGTAAATGCATTAATCTCAAATCATACATGTCGATTCTTCTCATTCCACCACCTGAAAGGTCAGTACTTGCAAGGCATGTATATAATTTTGTAAGGAATTTAAATTGCAAGTGTAGATGAAGGTTTAGCTGCCAAATCTCAAGTTATGATTTTATTTAGTCTAGGAAGATCTTAGTGGATGGTTTTAGAACAAAATATGGCATGTCCAATTTGCCCTTCAGAATGTTCAATAGATTTCAAAGTGCTCAAGGCATGACCCTAGATCACTTTGAAGATCTCTTAAAATATTTCGAGTTCATTCTAGACTTATCATATTGTTTCATTAGTCATCTGAGGTTGAGGTGTGACTACCCCATTGCTCAGTGAAACTTGACAGTTTAATTATCTTAAAGATAGGATACTTGATTAATCAATTGATGTTTCATTTAAGAGTTATGTGAGTGGGTTTACTTAAGGCAAGTTTAGGTTATTTAATATTGTGGTGCCTGCAATTAAGGTCAGGCTTGTAGTGTTTAATGATATTAATCACCAATCATATCATCTTCTAAATCTAATTGATTGAGTTTAGACATTGAGCCTAGGTCACTACTAAGCTTTTAACAATCACGATATGTCGAATGGTGATTATCAGAATTTTGATTTAAGTGATATATATCATTGTTGAATGATCACATCATCCTTAACTTTGGGCTTGAGAAAGGTAATTTATCATCTTTTCGACTTAAGCCCATCACCTAAGAATCATTTGATCTTAATTGACTTCCAATTCATGAAGGTTAGGGGNTATATATATATATATATATATATATATATATATATATATATATATATATATATATATATATATAAGTTTAGACAAATATGAAATCAAACTGAGCCCATATTTTTCATAGTTTAAATGAAAGAGAACTATGCTTCAAACCCTGTATTTATCCTGAAGGATAAACCAAGACTTGAGGATGAGGCTCGATCAAATAAACTAAGAAATATATGACATCTGTTTGGTCTACAAAATCATTTTAATTGTCGACGAGTTCCTCTATTTAGTACAAAGAATTAAATAACGTTTATATTAAGTTAAGTTCGAAAAAGCTTCCTATAAAGGCAAGCCCCTATAGTTAATTACATGTTAGATGGTCGAAGTCACCTAAGAAAACTCTCGATAAAAATCAGGAAATTAATGAATTCTATACTTTCATTTAGGCCATGGGAAATCTCGTTAGCAACCGTAGGTTACCTCCTCCGAGGGATTCCTGATCATCCGATAGAGACATCTTAATTTTGTTGCAATTGTTGTTTTGTGATATTTATGATTAAATTTTGAGTTGTCTTATATTTTGTATGTTGTGGCAGTGAATTTTATCTTGGTTTATTTTAGTTTTGGTTTTAGTTTTGTGGCTATCCTAGTAGTTTTGGTTTTCATGCAGGGTGACATTATTTGTTTAACATGCAATCTCGGGATAAGAAGTGTAGAAAGGTAAATTCATTAATCTAAAAGCATACATGTCGATTCTTCTCATTCAACCACCTGAAAGGTCAGTACTTGCAAGGCATATATATAATTTTGTAAGGAATTTAAATTGCAAGTGTAGATGAAGGTTTAGCTGCCAAATCTCAAGTTATGATTTTATTTAGACTAGGAAGATCTTAGTGGATGGTTTTAGAACAAAATATGGCATGTCCAATTTGCCCTTCAAAATGTTCAATAAATTTTAAAGTGCTCAAGGCATGACCCTAGATCACTTTGAAGATCTCTTAAAATATTTCGAGTTCATTCTAGACTTATCATATTGTTTCATTAGTCATC
>JXCR01096184.1:27288-60989 GCA_002079205.1 Phalaenopsis hybrid cultivar | reverse complement strand
ATATATATATATATATATATATAAACTGTAGGCAAGTGGTAGAATAATAGTTATAATGAAGTGCACAATAGAAATATGAAGAACGCTCTGCGACCACATCAGTCCCATGAATCAATGAATAAAAAAGTTGGTTAGTAAATTACACCAAATAAATTATTAACCCGTATATATCATTTTTTTTTTCATTTTGTTACGGTATTCATCTGTCACATCAACTAAAGAATAATAAACTTATTAGTAAACAACATCAAATAAATTAAATTTTTAACATAAAAAACATGCCACCGTTAATCATTAGGAGATCTAACTATCCCAAAGGAAAGAGTACGGTGAAGGAGAGTCCACTCACTAAAGTTCATGAGATCCACTTCATCGATCGGGTGAAGCTATCTGAGCCAAGCCAACAAGGCCAAAGCCGACCGAACCACTAAGTCAACCAACGGGCATCAGAACGAGCCACTAAGTCATAAACAAACAAAAAAAACATTTGAGCAAACAGTCACAAGAAAAACATTCCAAAGAAAGACCTAGTTTCCTAATATCTTCAACCTTCCTAGAGAAACACAGAGGCTTCCAATCAGTAGTCATGGATCAAAAGGCAATCCATATCAAAAGGTCGACCCATATCAACCAAGCATAGCCGATTGAGCGGATCTTAGTCGACTGAATCGAACTTGTCGATTCAAACTAATTAAGGTCAGTCGGCCGAGCAAGGTAACAGTCTTGTAATAGACTCATACATATAAAATACCAAGAGTATCTTGTACAAATCAATTTAAAATAGAGAAAAAAATATAACTTCATCATATTATACACTCTCCAATATAAATAGGTAGATTGTTTCATGAATAAGACAAGGTATCACTATTCATTATTGTTCACTCACTAACTCTCTTTCTCTCTCTCTCTCTCTCTCACACACACACACACACTCTCTCTCTGTCTCCCCTTGCTTATGCTCTATTCCTTAATTGTGATTCAAAGATAAAATAGGATTCAACATCATAAAAAGTGCAGTGATTGTGGATCATTCATTAGATAAGAAGAGGAGAAACCCACAGAGAAGAAACCCATAACAGAGATACTTCTGATATGGGGTGCAACAGACAGTTATTGAACCATCAGGTCCATGCGTTGAAGTAACACTTGTTGGATACCAAATAAAATGCACCGACTCAGGGAAGAGAGCAACATTCTTGAGAGGAATGGTCGACGACCAAATATGAATGTGTTCCCCAAGCCCTTAAAAGAGAAAGAGAATCCTAATACTTCGATAATGTTGGGTCAACACCGATTGACTAACACAATGTTATCATCATATTTAGATGTCACGAGTATAGAGTGTCCACCTACATGACTCGGGGTGGTATATGTTTTGTGTGTACCATCTGGTAGCCCAAGATACCTACCTGAGAGTCTCTAGCACTTGCTCGAGGCAAGAAGCTAGAGTTGGCGACGATGTAGCCTTACCTGGGAAACCTACCATCGGGAAGACTTATTTAGGACTTGAGACACACTTGGTGCCTAATCTGATGATTAAAAGTCACCTCACATCCGTATGGAGCCTCCCATGTCTAAACGAAGTCACGGAGTCCTCATACACGTGTTACGAGAAAATCAAGGTTTAGGACATCCTATTCGCACGCTGCAATTTAGGACAACCATCGACACCAGTTTGTTTTGCAAAAGGCAGACTAAAATACTTAATTTTGGAGTTATGAGACTACATTTCACTCATATGATGTCTCTCATAGCTTACAAATAAAAAAAATACTCTGTTGGGCGCTCTCAACAAAAATCAGGATTTCAGGCTAGACCGACACTCCGACGCTGACCCTGGGCACCTACACTCCCAAATTACCTTCTTGAGCCATTGAGCTCAAGAATTTGGAGGTTTAGCACTTGCTTTAGCACTTTGACATTTTGCGAGCACCTAGGCGCCCAAAAGTGTTGTAGAATAGCCATTTTCCTTAGAATTGGAAAAGTAGGCACCGCAAGGGCAGCGCCTAGGAACCCAAACTGGTGCCTAGGCGCTAAAGAGAGTGGCACCTAGGTGCTAGGGAGAGTGGCACCTAAACACCCAAGGATCGAGCTACTAGGCACCAGTCACCTCTCAGGTGACAATTTTGACTATTTTTGTGTCATTTTAACATTGTAAGCTGTCAGAATCGCAGGGATAGCCTTGAGACTTTAAAGGTGGGAGGCTTATCCCACTTTTGTCCTCCTCTAGAAGCATTCAAGGCTTCTTTTATGGAACTTTTTAGTCATTTGGAGGGGGAGATCAGCTTAATCTATCACTCCCTCTCCCCCCCACCCCTCATTCAATCTACTAACTCCATTTTTTCCCAAGAGGGGGCTTCATACGCCCTTCTCTCCTTCTTCTTCTTCTTCTTCTTCTCCGGTGTTGTGAGGTTTGGAGGAAGTGCACTTAAAGAAGAGCTCTTGGAAGGCTTGGAGAGACTTTGAAGGTGCTTTGGAGAGTTTTCTTATAGAATGCCAAGCGAGATGACCTACCTCTTCTTCCCCTTCTTCAACTTCTTCTTCCTCCACTTCTTCTTCTCCTTCCCCATTTCTTAAGCATGTGTAGGGGTGGTGCTTGCTTCCAGGTGCACTCACACTCTTGGGACACATGCAAGTGTATTTATCGTATCAGTAATATCAGATTTTTGAGTCTAAAATGATGATTCCATAGGGAGCAAGAAAGTTAAACTTAGGGAAATGTTATAGCCTACTAGTTTTTTCTCTTAGCCTAGAATTATGAATAAGTTGAAGTTCTACAAACTACTCCTACAGAATTGCAATATACTTAAAATATTAAAACCTACAAAAATTATACTTAATCTATTTGGTTTGGTGATTATCAAGTTATAAGGTTACCCTCCCATGTAATATATTGAGTGGAGCATAAGAAATGTATAGTGTTAATCATAAATGTAGCTAGTTACAAATAAGAGAAACTCTCTTCATTACCCTCTCTCGAGTGCAAAAGAAAGAGTTTTTAAACTACATTAATTCCTTAAACCCCATTTTTGAACCCATCAAATATGATTTCCCTAACATTTGCATCTCCCTAAGAAGCATATCCATCTATACTCTACATTTCAACTTGATTAACCTAGTTGATTCCACCATCTCTCCCAAGTCATTATTGTTCACAACACATTTTAAGATTTCACTTGGCTAAAATAAAAGTAAATGAAATGTTGAAGGTTAATCATCACAGAAAATGTTTAAAAATATTTTTGAAAACATTTTGCACTTGTATACATCCTCCTAAAACTTCACAAGGTAAGGTAAAGGGAATTACTCAGAAAGCATGAAAAACAAACCATAAAGCTTCATAAAAACAATAATGGAGAGCCACTATTTGATATGCTTGAAAAGATACAACAATACAAACACTCAATAACTTATCTTCTTCTCCTTTACAAAGCTTTAAAAATGCTTCACCCAAGGGAATCTTGATCCTTCTTGTTATCCTGAGTCTCTACTCCCTTTACAATTCACGTCCTCAACTAATAACTCACTAAGACCAATCCTACTCAATCCTTAATAAAGCAACAAGAACTCCCTTTCATTCCTTTAAGATAAACACATGCATAGACTTCTCAATATTTCTTCCAAACCTTGCTTGACCGGCCAAATAACTCTCCAAGACCTACGTTGGAAGTGCTCAAAACTGCCTCTAGTAGTTACTGGCACCTAGGTGCTAGGATTTTAGCTCCTAAGCGCCAGACATTGTGTGTGCATAAGTCAGGAGGGGTGCCTTGGTACCCATGGGTCTAGTGGCTCGGAGCCAGTATCACATCATTTTCGAGCCAAGTGGGTGGCACCTAGGCGCCAACCTCTCGGTTGCCAGGTAGAAGATTGACACATAGGCGCCCAGGGGCCTGGCTCTAGGCACCAATTTCTTGTAATTTCCTTTGCTTCAAGTTTCCTCTACATTGCTCCAAGTCTCCCACATATTGTTCCAAGTCTCCTCCATATTGCTCCACATCTAATACCAGTTATTCTTACAAGAAAATCATGAAAATTACCTTTTTTTAAAATGCAATTTCATCTAATAGTATGTGTAAAACATAAAGGAATTCAAGTGATCTTTTATACACATCAAAAACCCCCAAACATAAATGTTACTTGTCCTCAAGTAATACAATAATTTGAACTTCAAGTTAGTTAATTTGTGGGAGTGGGTTTCATAAAAAGATCAACAATCTAAGCATCAAGAGATTCAAAGTTATAAAAGTAGGATAACTCTAGTAAATAAGGCTAATACTATTGTATATGCAAATTTTTAATCCAATCAAGAAAAATTTGTTATCCTATTCATTTCCAAAAAGATGTTAACACATGTTAACTAATGTATATACATTAGATGTAAATAGATAGAGTATGAGAACCTCACTTTTAAAATTTTCTAATGAAACCAATTTTTGATAAGGCTTGTCCTCATTTAATATTTTCTTTTATATTTCATTTATTTTTCTTTTTCTTTTTTTATTGGATGAAATTTTCAATTTTAAATATGCTTTTATGAGGATTATTAGATCTGTGTAAACCTTTTAAACATTTTGAATTTCATCATCATCTTTTTAAAGTAAATCACACTACCTTCCTTCACCTTTAGATATTTTCAAAAGCTTGAAGTATTAATTGAAAGTTTATTATAGGAGTCTCAACTCTTATTAAGTATATATCTAAATATAACTAATTTAACTAGTATATAACTCTTTTCAGAAATGAATAGTTAATTCATTTTTCTCGAAGTTATACAAAATTATCTTACCTCTAGTTTAGTCTAATATACATAGAGTTTATAAAGTAAATAAACTATGTTTGTCCTTCCTCAACAAATATTAAAGTTTCATGTTCAATCCCACATTCCTCAATTTATTAAATATGGCAATTCAAGCTCATTTTAGTGTAGATAAATAAATTTAAGAATTAAAAGGTTTTCCTCCCCCTACAAAACAATTTTAAACATATTCAACAATTAAAAAAATGAATATAAATGAGGAGAAAATAGTATAGAAATACTTTCTATTACATGTGTCTATCAATATAAGTAATAAGTATAAACAGTAAAGAGCATGTAGAAAGTAGCAAGTAAAGCAAGTAAATCTGAACTAAATAGAAAACTGAATGAAATTAACACAAACAAGTCTGAATATTACAACAGAAAAATAAACACAAGTTCTAAAATAATAAATACATACTTCTCTAAATAAAATTACATTAGTAGCTTTAATTGAATAATAAATAAATAAACATCTATTACATCCACATATATAAAAATTAAAATTACTCCTCATCCTCATCATTATCATCACCTTCTTCTTCTCCTCATCATCCTCTTCTTCCTCCTTAAAGTCTTCCAACATTGCCTGGCTATGCTCATAGCGCTGATAAGGTGTATAAAAAGGGAACTCAATAAGATTGTTCCCTCTAATCCACCGATTATACTTGTACATCTCTAGCTGCGCGACCTCTGAACTAGCAAAATAATCACATTGGGTTTTATTGTGCTAATCGATGTGTGAAATATGGTTTACTAAATTGTATTCTATCATCTGAATAATAGTTATATCATCCTCCATCTTATCCAATCTTTTTGACATCAAATCCTTACTAATAGAAGGACAAGGCTGATAATAAGACTAAAAAGAACTAGCTCCATACTCAAAAATAGCATGTTTGTGATATTAATCCACGTTAGCCTTGGAGAGTGGCTTCAATGGATGAATCTTCTCTTCCCAACTTTTGAAAGTTACACTTGAATGTTGGCGAAGGGCAAAATAGCGGATGAATGTCCTAAACTAGAGTGGATCCTCCTTTTGTAGCATTGAAGATGAAGTGATAAATGACAAAACCAATATTATCGAACTTCATAGAATAAGTGTAAAAATTGAGAGAGAGGCTCTATGTTTAGTAACCTAAGTTAAATTTTCAGAAGGAAGGTGCTTAGCATATGTTAAGCCTTAGAAGATGCATATATTTTGGAGGAAGGAAATTTTACTTTATGATCATTTCTTTCCTTCCAAGCCCCTCTTCCATCTAAATCAGAGCATGTGGGAATGAAGTTGGATTAATAACTCCCTCAGACATCTCTCAGTGAAAACAATGCATTAATGTGAGATGGAGAGAAGTCCACCTGCTTCTCTCTTGCATAAACTGAGCCATCAGAGGCATCAGGGAGGTTAGCATAGAACTCTTTAACCACTGAAATCATGACTACAACAAAAATATAACAAAATTTCTCTCAATGATGATTTTCAATCATACTTTCAACAACACTCCCGGGACTAATGAATCTTTGCTCTGTAATCAATTTTTTTTTACACCAAAAAGTCATTATAACGCTCCTCAGCTTTAGAGTTTACGAGTTTCTTTTTGTCGAACAAATATTTTGATTTGCCAGCTTTTATTATTGGAGCCCTAGAAGAGTATTAAGGATAAAAATCACAAGAACAAAGGATTATAAAGAATGTGGATGCAACAAGATGCAAATAAAGGGCTAAATTAAGATTTTTCCCCAAAAATCGCCAATCCAATGTTCTCTACCCAAAAACCCAAAAATCTCGGATAAAAATCGAAGAAAAAGGTTTATAAAGTGAACTTTATCTCCTAGAAATGATTTCAATTCTCAAAAACTTCTTGAATTGAAAGAAATTGGAAGAAAAAAATGATGTGTCGCTTCTCAATCGTCGAAGAAGAACAAAGGAAGGTGCTTTGAAAAAATGAAGCAAATCGGCTCGGTTTAGTTCTTAGTAGTCCAATTGAGGGAACATCAGTTAGGCACCATGAAAGCAACTCTAGGGCGCTACTTGCTAAGTGTGGCACTGTGGTTCCTTAGTGATCAGCGCCTAGGCACCTAGTCCAAATTTAGCATGGTTCTATTTTTTTAATATTCGCCTCGCCACCCAAGTCCTTAATCACACATAAAACCCTATAATTAAAGAATAAATGAGGGTCACTCATCTAGTTTCTCATCATTTATCTTTCCTTTATTTCCTAATCTCTAATGCAATCTCCCTTTATTAACTCTCGGGCATTTTTACACATTTTGTAAGGATATATTTTGACCAAATAACACATAAAATGTTTAATTTGTCTTATATGTTGCCAACCTCCAAGTACTATTCCGTCCAATAAAGTATACTCCTTGACCTATACAATAGATAAATAATTGACCAGCTCTTCTAATATCTGGACATAATGACCAGCTTAATAGAAGAATATGGTCAGAAATAAGAAGTATCAAATTGAGATATATCTGTCCCATGTCTAAACTCAATATGTCTTATGTATATCCTTATGTTCAAAATTGCTACTACTACCAAAAAAAGGCATACATGAATTTTTACATAATGAGAAAACTAAGGATTCATCTCCCTCAAATCACAAAAAGAGACATGTACAAACACTCAAATTCAACTCAAATAACAAAGAAACACAAATATAAACTTGGTTTGCATCCTAAGAAGCGCTTAATTTAACGTCCTCAACCTAAGGAATTTAGATATTTACTCAAGTTGACCCAACATTAGAACTCATTTATCAAAGATCAATCACCACCTAGGTAGGGTTTAAGTTTCTCCTTATTCGTTTTAAACACTCTACCATTCCTAGGATCTTTAATATCAATAGCATTAAAAGGATAAAGTTTTACAAAAGTAAATGGTCCTGCCCACCTGGACTTAAGCTTTCTGTGAAATAATTTCAACCATGTATTATATAATAAAACCTCCTGTCTAGGTTCAAAATCGTTCCTAAGAATCTTCTAATCATGCCATTTCTTCATTTTTCTCCTTATAGATTTTTTTAATTTCATAATATTCTTATCTAATTTCATCAAGTTCATTTAACTGTAATGCACTTTTCTCACATGCTTCCTTCCTATTATAATTGAACTCTTTCACAACCCGATATGCTTTATGTTCTAATTCCACTAGTAAGTGACAAGCTTTCCCAAATATGAGCTTATATGAAAACATTTCTACATGTGCTTTGTAAGCATTCCGATAGGCCAACAATGCATCATCAAGTCTTAAAGACCAATCCTTTCTATTAAGACTGACAGTTTTTTTCAAAATCCTTTTGATTTCCTTATTAGATACTTCTACTAAACCATTAGTCTTGGATGATATGTTGTGGGAATCCTATGTTTAATTCCATAGTTAGTAACTGACATCTCAATCTTTCAATTTCTAAAGTGAGCCCCCCATCGCTAATGATCACTGTAGGCATATCAAATCTACTAAAGATATTCTTTTTTTTAAAAATTACAACACTTTGAGCATAAGAATTAAGCAGAGCTAGAACCTCTATCCACTTCGAGACATAATCCACAACTATAAAAATGTATAAATTCCTTAATGAAGGTACAAATGGCTTCGTAAAGTCAAAACCCCACAAAGAATAAAATTTAATCTTTAAATTAAAATTTAGGGGAATTTCATTTCTCTTGGAAATATTCCATACTCTTAGGCATCTATCATAAGTTTTAGTATATTCAATCACATCTCGAAATAAAGTAGGCCAATAAAATCCCGATTGAAAGATCGTAAAAGCAGTTCTGTGAACTCCATAATGTTCCTCAAATTTAGAATTGTGACATTTCTTAATAATTTCAAGGGGTTCTTCTATGGGTGAACATCTTCTAATCACTTGATCATTACATTTTCTATACGAGTATGGGTCATCACAAAATTAATATCTGGCATCATGAATGAATTTCTTCAATTGAAGTTATGTCAGCTCATAATGAATTTCTTCAATTGAAGTTATCTCAGCTCATAGGGCATAATATCACTAACTATATAATTCATTATGTTAGCATACCAAGGACTGTGCCATTCAGTTATAACAAACAAATTCTCATCAGAAAAATCCTCATTGATCTCCTCTTTAAGAACACATGAATTCCCTTATTCTAGTCTTGATAAATGGCATGCTATTTGATTTTTAGTACCTTTCCTATCTATTATTTTGATATCAAACTCTTTTAGTAACTGGAACCATCTGATGAATCTTGGGTTGAAATACTTTTTGATGTTAGATATCGAATAACATAAAGCTCAGTATGAGCAATACATCTGGTTCCAATCAAATAGGGCCTAAATTTATCAAATGCATATATTATAGTGTATAGCTCCTTCTCAGTGGTAGTATAATTATTTTGGGCTTCATTAAGGGTTTTACAGGCATAGTATATATCTTTAAACATTTTGTCATATCATTTTCCTAAAACATCCCCATTAGCGTAGTCACTTGCATCACACATTAACTCAAATCGTTTCCACCAATCAGGTGAAACAATTATAGGAGCTGTGACTAACTTTTATTTCAAAGTATTAAAAGATTTTAGGCATTCATGGTCAAAATTAAATAGGACATCCTTTTCTAAAAGATGACAAAGTGGTTTACTGATTTTAGTGAAATTCTTGATATATCACCTATAAAATCTAGTATGGCCCAGAAACTTTTAACTCCACTCACAGTAGCAGGTGGGGAAAGTATTTTAATAAATAGAATTTTAGCTGGATCTACTTCCATTCCTTTTTCAGAATTTTTTGTCCTAACACAATACCATAAGAAACCATGGATTATCACTTCTTCAATTGAGAACAAGATTGGTCTCTTCACAACGTCTCAACATGTTGGCCAAATTATCCAAAAAAGAGTCAAACAAAAGGGCCAAAAAAATGAAAATTTAGCCATAAAAACTTCTATCCATTTCTCAATTTGGTCAAAAAATTAACATCATGCACCGCTAAAATATAACAGGTGTGTTACATAACCTAAAGTCTATTCTTCAAATAGCAAAAGTCATATAAGGACTTGTAAACATTGTCTTATCCTAATTATCTAGAGCAATAGAGATCTGATGGTACCCAGAAGATCCAACTAAATGCAAAAATAGGGATGGCCAGCTAGCTTATCCAACTTCTGATCTAGAAAGGGTAAAGGAAAGTGTTCATTCCTGGTTTAAGAATTTAATTTCCTATCATCTATATAGATTCAACACCCAGTGACATGTCAAGTAGGGATCAATTCATTAATTTTATTTACATAAACCGTCACTCCTCCTCTCTTTAGCATACAATGGACAGAGCTAACAAAGGCACTATCTAAAATGGGATAGTTAATACTTGCATAAAGCCACTTTAATTTTTCATTTTTAAGAACTTCTTTCTTAGTTGGGTTTAATCTCCTTTGAGGATCTACCCAAGGTTTATGGTTATCTTTCATCGAGATCCTATGCATACATATAGAAGGGCTAATTTCACTTATATTAGTTAAGGTCCATCTAAAAGCTTTCTTAAAACTCCTATTTATTGTTCCTCATGAGAATCAGTAAAATCTAAGGATATGATAACATGTAATGTAAATGACTTCACCAAATAATCATACTTGAAATATTTGGGAAGCACCTTCTACTCAAGTTCTAGGGGTTCCTCAATAAAATGAACAAGTGGTTTTTACAATTTTTGGTAGTATCAAGAATTTTAAACATCTCCCTAACTATTTTCAGATTATCTTAAAGCACAGAGCATATTCTTCCTTAATATATGTCATTTCATCTTCGATCAAAATTTGCTCTTGTGTTTTAACTTTACAACACTCTCAAAATTGATGGCTTAATAGATGATCTATAAAATCCACCCTACAACATGAATCTTCATTGCAATCAGAAGGGAATTTCATAGGTCTTAACACTTGGAATGTTATCTCCTGATCATTAACTTTCATAGTTAACTTAATTTTTTGCACATCAATCATAGCACAACCAGTGACTAGGAAAGGTCTGCCTAATAAGATAGGGATCTCCTTCTTTTACTCTATATCTAACATAATGAAATTGAAGGGTAAGATTAATTTATCCACCTTCACTAGAACATCCTCTATAACCCCCGTTGGATAAGTGATTGATCGATCAACTAGTTAATGGTTTGCAGTGGTAGGGGCTACCTCTCTTAATCCTAACCTTTTAAAAATAGACAATGGTATAAGGTTAATACTAGCACCCAAATCACATAAAGCCTTCCTATAGAAATTTTCTACAGTTTCACATGGAAAAGTGATTCTCTTAAGATCCTTAAGCTTCTAAGGAAGCTTCTTCTGTATAATGCACTGCACTCCTCACTTAGTTTCGCCATCTCATAATCTCCAAATTTTTTTTTGTTAAGTATATCTTTCATGAACTTCACATAACTGGGCATCTATACTAGAACCTCAGCAAAATAAATTTTAATAGTTAATTTCTAGAAAAACTTCCAAGAAGTATGAAACTTATTAATATAACTTTTGTCTTTGGAGTCTCTGAGGAAATGGTGGTTGTGGTATTTCTATGTTAATTGTTGGTGGTGAGACTGGCTTATCTTAATCTTTGGAAATATCTTCCACAGGTCTTTCAGGTTCTATAGTCTCCTTTTACAAAAAAGATCTTTCTGGACCACATCCTTCAATTCTCATCCACTCCTTAAGTTGACACCTTTCATGTGCTCACTATTCTTTTCATCGGGGTTAGTCTCAGTATTGCTAGAAAGAGTTCCTTGGGGTCGACTGCTAAGTGAATATGTAATCTATCCCATTTCTAGTAGCTTCATATTAACTTTGTAATTGATTCCCCTTCTACAAAATAACTTTTCCAACGATACAATCTCTCCTTAAATTGTGGGCTAGAGCTAAATCTTAGAGGATAAAAAAGCCTTTTGTCCGAACTACCTTCTTCTTCCCATTTCCAAAAGGACTTGGTTGATTGCCATTAACTCCTCATTATTGGTGTCGTCCACCTTGATTGTTGTTCCACTTGAAGTTAGGCTGATTACTCCTATCGAGGTCATAAAAATTGGAATAAGGGTTATTAGGTATATTTTTTAATGCATTTAAAGTCTCAAATAACAAAGTTTTAGCATCGACCAGTCTTCAGAAGAAATTTTCTTAAATACTGGTGATCCTTAAGGTAATTTCATTCAAAACTGGTCTAACTTTTAGATGTTGCAACAACTTAAGAAATTAAAATTTATAGCACATCTTGTCATGAACACTTGTTACCTTTCTGGGGTTCACTCTCTTAGAAGTCCATTAGAAATTTTTTGTAGCCATCTGCTCTATAAGAGAATAAGCCTCATTAAATGGCTTCAACAGAAGCGATCCTTCAGTTGCAACAACAATAATTGACCTAAAGTATTCTACTAAACCATTATAAAAAATCTGGATTATGAGCTACCAGGCTGAATATGATGGAGGCGCCTCCAATAAGTTCCTTAAATTGTTACCATGTTTCGTAAATTGACTGAACTTCATATTGGCAAAATGAAGCGATAACATTGTTAAGTTTAGCCTTTTATTAAGGCAGAAAATAGTTAGCAAGAAATTTTTGGGCTAAGTCACTCTACATCCTTATTTATCCAGATGCTAATGACTTTAACCACAATTTTCCTTTGTCAGACAAGGAGAAAGTAAAAATCCTAAGCCCAACAACATCATTAGATACACTATTATAGTAAAATGTAGTGCAAATTTCTAATAAACTCGCTAAATGTAAATTTGGATGCTCAGACAGAGTTCCCCCAAACTGATTGTTCTACACTATTTGGATAATAGTAGGTTTCAGTTAAAATGTGTTAGCTTCTACGATAAGTGTCTGAATGCTTAAATGAATTTCATCTATCGTAGGATTAGTATAGTCCCCTAATGGTCTACGCATCATCAATTGGTTCATGGTTTTCTAAATTGTTTTGTAGGATTTTTGTCATCTCTTCTACAAGTTCATGAACTCTTTTCTATTTTTAAATTTTCCTAATAGTTCTATATAACTCAGAATCATATGGTGCATGTCCCATAGGTCCCAAGCTGCACGTACATGAGCTAAGGAATCTAATAGGTAATATTCACACCAAATATTATTTTTGACTTTTTCTTTTTTAAACAAACAAGCACACAATTAAACACAATAGATTAAACTATAATATTCTAAGTTTATGACTTTGAGGTTCAACTATAATTCTCCTAAGTTAAGTATACCGTCGCTCCCTGACAATGACGCCAAAAACTTGATAACTACTTCCAAGTGCACTCACACTCTGGGGCTCATGCAAGTGTATGTGTCATATCAATAATATGAAATTTTTTAGTCCAGAATGTCGATCCCGTAGAGAGTGAGGGAATCAAACTTAGGGAAAAGTTCTAGCCTACTAGCTTTCACTCTTAGCCTGGAATTAAGATTAAGTTAAAGATCTACAAACTACTCCTACAGAATTATAATCTATTTAAAATATTAAAATCTACAGAAATTCTACTTAAACTATTTAAAATAGTGATTATCAAGTTTAAAATTTACTCTCCTTTGTAGTGTATTTAGTGGAGCATAAGAAATGTAAAGTATTAATTGTAAATGTGGCTAGTGACAAATAGAAGAAACTCTCTTCTTTATCCTTTCTTGAGTGCATAAAGAAAATTAGTTAAAATGTCTTTAGTTCCTTAAACCCCATTTTAAACCCAACAAATATCATTTCTCTAACATTTGCATCTCCCTACAAAGCATATCCACCTATACTCCACAGTTCAACGTGACTAACTTAGTTGATTTCACCATATCTCTTCCGAGTCATTGTGGTTCATGACACATTTTAGTATTTCACTTGGTCATAATAAAATGTAAATAAAAATCTAAAGGTTAATCAACACATTAAATGTTTAAAAACAATTTTGAAAAATATTTGCACTCTTATACATCCTACTCAAACATGACAAGGTAAAGTAAAGGGAATTACTTAGAAAGCATGAAAAACAAATCACAAAGCTTCACTAAAAAAATAATAGAAATCAATTGTTTGATATGTTTAATGAAAAATAACAATACAAACACTCAAATTATTATCACCATGTCCTTTAAAAAGTTTGGAAGATGCTTCACCCAAAGGAATCCTGATTCTTATTGCTATCCCGAGGTCTCTCCTCCCTTTACAACTTACTTTCTCACCAAATAACTCACTAAAACCAATCTTAATCAATCCTTAGACAAGAAACAACAACCCCCTTAGTTCTATAACATAGACACCTAAATAGAATTCTCAATCTTGCCTCTAAACCTTGCTTGGCTGGTCATGTAACTCCCAACAATCTGCATAGGAGCTGTTCAAAACTGCCTCAAGTAGTTATTGGCGCTTATGCGCTAGGGGTCTAGCTCCTATGTTCCAGAATTTCTATGTGCATAAGTTAAAAGAAGCACCTTGGTGCCTAGGGATCTTACACCTAGGAGCCAGTATTGCGACACCATGCCACCAAGTGGGTAGTTCTTATGCACGAACGTCTTGGTTTCCATGTAGGGGATTGGAGCCTAGGTACTTAGGGGTCTAGTGACTAGGTGTCAATCTCTTATAAATTCTTTTGTGCCCAATCTCCTCCACATTGCTCCAATTATTCTCCATATTTCTCAAAGTCTCCTCAATATTTCTTGACATCCAATACCTATTATACTTGAAAGCAAAACATAAAAACATATTTTCTTAAAGTGCAATTTCATCAAAAAATATATGTGGGACATAAAGGAATTTAGGTGATGATTTCTACACATTGAGGGGTTCTTTTAAGGAGTTTGGAAGCGAGGCGCTCACTCTCCTACACTAAAAGAGAGCTTCCTTCTTTCTTGGGGAAGGGCCGCTAGAAGATCGTCGGAGCATTGCTCGAATGTGGGCTTATCTCCTACCGATAGGAAAGCTTCTTCCTACAGGAAGACACAAGTTCACAACCATCATGGTGGTGAGATTTTTGAAAATTCTATTTGTCCTCAGGGTTAGTTGAGTCTAAGAATTTTTGTTCAATAGCCACATGGGGTGAGTGCGTCGGCTGTCGATAGTGAGTGCGACCATGCCACCTATGTGATGGACAATTGCTTTCCCTGAAGATAACCATAAATCAAGAATCTCATGCATTAACAATTCCTATATGGAGTTGAGTGATTCCCATTGTGAGATCTAGGACTTTATCCTATCGGATTGGAATCCCAATTTTTCATGGTTTTTGCACTCCCAACCTCCCTTGGAGGGGTTGGTTTAGTTCGATCTCGAGGAATGGGAAAAGCTTTATAGCTACCCTATTCCATGAGATTGTGGGGATTTGTAGGATGGAAGAAATTTTGTAGCTGGTTCACCCTAAAAACAGTGGAGGACTTCCTCTATAAGAAAATGGAGGGGAAAACACTCCACATTGCCACACCAAAGCTGGAGTCGGTTTTGCCACAGATCAATGATCGTCAACTCAAGGCAACTATGCGAGGTATTTAGAATGAGTTTGATGCATTATGGAGCATTTTGGGTTACATTGCATATGAGGACCCATCCATCAAATTTTTGGTGTGTGAATCATATTGAATATTGCATGCGTGTCTGTGTTAACATTTCAGGTTGATTTTCTCTCCTAGGTTATTACATGATCTTTTGTTGGGTTCAATTGGCTATCCAATGTTGATCACACTATTTTCTGAGTTTGATCAACCGTTATTTGTTGATCACCCACTTTGGGTTTGACCGGCCATCCCGAGATGATCACCCTATCCACTTGGTTCCTTCGGTTGATCGCTATGTGTCGAACACCTGTCTTGGGTTAAATCGGTCATCTTAGGCTGATTACCTTTTCTTTTGGGTTTGATCAACTACTATGTGTTGGCCACCCATCCTGGGTTTGATTGGTCATCACAAGCCGATCACCGTATCTTTCAGGTTTGATCGACCACAACATGTCGACCACCCATCCTAGGTATGATTTGTAGTTCTGGGCCGATCAAGCTACCTTATAAGTTTGATCGCCACCCATATTTGGTTTGATCATTCATCTAAGGCTGATCACTCTATCTTATGGGTTTGATCGACTGCTACACGTCAACCACCCATCCTAAGTTTGATCAGTCATTGCAGAGAGATCACCCTATCCTTTAGGTTTGATCAACCTCATTTTGTTAATTGCCTATATTAGGTTTGATCAGTCATCCCTGGCCAATCACTTTATCTTTTAGGTTTGATCAACCACTACATATTGATCACCTATTTTGGGTTCAATCGACTATCCCAAATAGATCACCTTATCCTTTAGGTTCAATCGACCACTAGACTTGATCACACTGTTCTTTAGGTTTGGTCGACTGTTCTGGGCCAATCACCCACTCTTTTAGGTCTGATTGATTACCCCTTGACCAAAGGAAAATACGTTGAGATTTTCATACCACTTTTATACTATTTTTAATGATTTTGCACTTTAAAGAAATGTATTTTTGATGTTTTGTTGGAGGAATGATGAATTAGGGTCAATGAAGCAAAAAGATGCAAAAAGGAGCAAATTTGGAGCAAAAAAGACCAAAATGTGGAGAATTGCACTAGGGTGCCGACGGCGCCATCGAGGTCGCCGACGGCGAGCTTTTCCCAAAGCTACAGGACAAATTATCTAAAAGGGCGCCGACGGCGCCATCGAGGCCGCCAACGGTAGGATCGACGATTATGTGACATGTATAATGGATAAGGCTGGATTTTAGAGGGGTGCGTAAGCGACTCTTAGAAAAACTCATCCACATCGTTAAAGAGAACATTTTGGCTGAAAATATAGAGACTCTTGGAGACTCTTGGTGGAAGAAGGAGGTTAGATAGGCTCAATTAGTGTGTAGAAAGCTTGTGACAGTGTGTTGGCCAAAAATAGAAGAGTGCTAGAGGCCTTGGAGGTTACCATTAGTGTATAGAATTTCCAGTAGAGTGTAACATTGTGAGGAATTCTTCGAGAAATTGTAAGAGTGGAGGGAAAGTGAGAGATTTCTTCCTCCTTTCTACTTCGAAGAGAAATTTTGTGTGCTGTAAAGAAAGGAAGAGATTCAGAGGAGCTTTAAGGAGTGTTCTTANAACTTCAAGGAGTATTCTTGGGGAAAAAGTTAGAGATAAGTTATTTACTTGTTATAGTTTGTATGGCTTTGAATTTATATATGAAGTTCAAGTTTTGTTGTGCTTTCCCCATGAGTTTTGAGTAGTTTTCNTAAGGAGAAATTTAGAGATAAGTTATTTACTTATTATAGTTTGTATGGCTTTGATTTTATATATGAATTCCATGTTTTGTTGTGCTTTCCCCATGAGTTCTGAGTAATTTGCTCTGTCTTTTTCCTTGTCTTGAGATTTGTGAAATGGTGATTTGAATTGGTTGAGCCACGAAAATGTTAAAGAAATTGTGATGATCTTCTTACTTTGACCTTAATTTACTTTCAATCTGGCCAATTTATTTGTTAAAGTATGTTGAGTTTTCCAACTAAAGTGAAGATTATATCCAAGATTCAGGGAGGTCAAAGCCCTTGAAAGTTGGGTGAAAATAAATAGGGAAATAAAAGTATTGGGTGTAGAATTGGAGATTTTAGAGTGACAGACCAAAATCCCCAAATTGGTCCTATCANGAATTGGTGAAGCCATGAAAATATTTAAGAAATTGTGATGATATTTTCACTTAGATCTTAATTTACTTTCAAACTAGCCAATTGATTTATTAAAATATGTTGAGTTTTACAACTAAAGTGAAGGTTACATCCAAGATTTAGTGAGGTCAAAGCCCTTGGAAGTTGGGTGCAAATAAATAGGGAAATATTATTATCGGGAGAAGAATTGGAAATTTTAGAGTGACATNCGCTGGCTGTCGACTACCTAACGCAACCCTCCACTTTTCGCATCCGGGCTTGGGACCGGCAACGGCAGTGTAATATCACCTAATCATCCCTCCTGCATACTCTGTAGTGTCAAAATCAGACCCTTACAAACTCCCCTGCTCTTCTCAATCTGTCACGTTCCAATCATCACTCTTGAATCGCCTTTCTCCTAGTAGCCTGCCGCAGCAAAGGACAATGTCGCGGTTGGATGCAACCCTCTGCCACGTCCCACCCATCGTGATTCCTTGTTCCAGGATGTATCCTTTGAGCGATCTTCTTTGGCCTTAAATCACACGCCATCTTGTTTCGCCTATTGCCACTCGCTCCAAACCTTCAGATGTTGTGCAATTCCTTCTGGTTGCTGCCATTTAAATTCGCTCCTTACTCGTCTTAATCCAGCCTACTTTAATTTGTTCTGGTCGTCTGGATGTCACATTATTCCTTTCAAGTGTTGTTACTCGAGTTCGTTCCCAATTTCTGCACTCAATCCCTTGGCTCCAGATCCACCTAAAGTAACGAAGCTCCTTGATGATGCTTGAATCCCTTTGATTGTTGCATCTTGCATCTGCTCCACATGCCGACACTTGATCCCGCGGTAGACAGTTTTCTGTGAAATTCTACAGTCTTCTTCATCATTTCTTCTAGAGTCGCAAATCTCCCTTCGAACCGCTCCTCCATGGAAGTGAACTGTCACCATGGACAAGAAATGCTTGTTCATTTCTGATCTGATTTAGCACACTCGTTCCTTCAATTTCTCTTCCAAAGCATATGCTTTTTTTGCTTCCATTATTCTCTAAAGTTTTTATCACAAAGGCAGAACTCTTTTACACTAAGATCCCGTTGTTGGCTTCCCGACTAGCTTGAATTGCAATTGTATCATGATATTAGATCAATATATATCGTGATCCCATCTTTTGCGCCCAAATTGGGATTTAGTGGTGCTCTGTATGGGGTGATTCAATTGTTTCCTTCCCTTTCTCATTGTCTCATATGGTGACTGTATAGCGTGTTTCGGTAATGATGAAGCGCCGCACGATTAGGTCACGCCTCGGTACGCCGCGATCTCACATGCTTCCTCAAATTGTGACAGTTTCACACAGTTCAATCACAAACGTGAAAGAGACATGTACACTGCGATTCTGTAGGCTTCCTAAATACTTCCGGGATCAAGAGACATGTTGGGAGCCTGACATCTCGATGATTTCAGCGAGGATAGGAAGGTGTGGCGGTGCCTCAATGCTTTGATACCAATTTGATATGAAATAAGATGATTTTTCCATAAAAATCAGGACAAACAAATATTCTTCTTCATTAAATTAAAACAACACAACTCAAATACATAAAGATAAACACTTACAATTCAAGAGGCAGATGATCTCTTCCAACACCTACAATTCGAGACGTAGGCGATCTCTCCCAAACCCAAAATCTAGGACTTAAGGCCACAATCTCATGCATGTCCTAACCCTAACCTATTAAGCCCTATTCATACCAAAGAATAATAAATAACAAAAGAATAAATTGCCCGTAAGCTCCAGCTTAACAATTTACCAAACACTTTTTGTTGAACCTCACTCCTTTTACTTTTCTCCCTCCACTTTCATACATCCATGTTAAAATAAACTTCCCTTATGGGAAGAGTTGTTGAGAGGAATAATGTTTGTGCTCACCACCTTTTTCGATGGTTTCATCAGCAACTCACTCGATGCTTGAGCAATTTTCGCATGATATTCGATCTTCTTTCTAACCAAAAGATATCCTTTCTCAGGCATTGCGGCTTTTTGTCGGCGAGCCCGTGTGGACTCCATACAACCGACCCCATGATCATCTCTCTGCAAGGTAAAACAAGCCTTCTTTTCATCATAAAGTACAGTGAGACTCATTGTGTGGCTGCTTCTAGTGCTAATAATTGTTTTCATATATCAGGATTGGATATGTTGATGCTTTTATAAATAAGGCAGCTGTTAACCAAGCTGTGGAGGCACTCTGAGCACATTTGCCGTGTCTTTATCCTATCTTTTTTACTAGAATGCTGCTTTGAAAACCTTATGCATGTCTGTACTCTTATGTCCTAGTTGGTGTTTTATTATGTTTCGAGTCGCGTCCCTAAAATAAGAACTTTGGCTAATCTGAAAAAAGAAATTTGCAGCTGCTAAACGCCACTGATATGATACTATTGTGTTCAATAAAATTTGACTAACATGTCTATAATGATTGTGATTGTCTTGCCTATGCAACTATTGTTTATGTAAAGCTGAGTTTTATTCTCAGTTTATGGAGAAAATACGACGTGCGGCGGACCGTACGTCCGGACGACGATCTAGATGTGATCACATTGCCGTGTATTGCACGGCGGCTCATCCGATTAGTCCTCTGGAACACGGCAGCTCATTTGGATTGTCGATCAGAAGTGCGGTCGCCGCGCCTAATATTTGCTCCGATGTATGAGACTACTTATTTGATGCTTTTTAGTTCAATAAAATATGAATGATCTGTTCAATATGATTGGCATATTTTTTTTCTTAATACTTACGGAACTGTGGAGCTATGCTTGAACTTTTTATAGATTTTGGTAAATTTTTAGGGAAATTTACATGCAGGACACACAATTCTTATGTATCATTGAAAATATAACTATTATTAACTTTTTAAGAGTTAAAAGCATATTTCCCTGCATATGCATAAAATTTTAGGTGCTAAATATGCAAATAAAGGAATTGTGTGGATTTAAATCTAACAAAACCAAGGATGCACACAACATTATAAGCAATGATTATAATTAATTTGTAAAACTTAACTTTAAAGCATAAATTGTTTGCAACAGATCAACATTTGGATTTTATGTGTAAGCATTGACACCAGATTCATGTTCTCTCAAAAAACTTGCCAAGGTGTTCAAAGAAGCAATACCATTGTGGAATGAGGCTGCATAGGAGAGTTTTGTGACAAAGGGAGGATGGAGAGGTGACTGGTTATATAACATATTTATAAAGGGCAAGCTTTTTTTTCTTTTCATTTATCAATTTGGTCTCTCATCAACAACAATTAATGGTTTATCTTGTATTCATTTCTGTCCCTATTTTTTCATGGAAGGAGATGAATAGTCTATGTTCAATGCAGACTGTCATGCTATTTTGAGTTGGCTATGTGGATCTTCATAATCTTGAGAAAAGTAGGAGAAAATGAACAACTTATATCGTTATCATTATGATGGCCTTGGCACGAATATGTCCTCTACTGGTATCTGTGTACTTGTCTTTTTTGACAACCCATCATTATTTGAAAATTTCTCTATAATCATGGATAGTTCCTCCATCATTGTCATTTTCTTTGTTAATGTCTTAATTGATGCCTCCAATCTCTATCAAAAATATATGCTTTACACTTCCTATGCATGTAGTAACACTAATATTGTTGTAAGGGCTGTCTTGGAACCATGCTTGCGCCATAATTATGTCCATTTGAGTCTACATCATAACCCTCTTGGCACGATAATTATTGTCGCATCAAGGCCTATGACTTAAACTAAGCTTTGCTTCTCTCTACACTTTTCTCAAGCCATAACAATAATTACAATGACATACTACCACATAAACATCTATTAAACATAAGTTGATAGAGTTTAAATAATATTCTTATTATATCTAGTCTCTTCTCCCTCACCATTGTCCTCTCACTCAATTTCTTTGCATGTATCTTCATATGCTGGAACAGTAAGGGTTAGTGACAAAAGTGAGTTACTTTGAAGAAGTCCATCAAAACACCTTTGAAATTTTATGACATGATTAAAAATTAATCATATATATCATTCATGTTCTTAAGCATATATATCATTCATATTGGTCATCCTTTTATTGCAAATTACAATCCATATTCTTTACAAAATCTTAATATAGACATGAAAATACATATGACATCCTTATATCAATATTAGCTTTAAATTTTAAATAAAACTTATATCTATTTTAATTTAAAAAGTGCAAATCTCCACTCAAAGATTTTATGGTTGCACCTAAATAGGGCACACATAAGCCCTATATCACACATCCAAATCCAACTTATACTAGCTTTTAAATGATTTTAAGTCATATAAAAAATATCTAAACTTTCATTTTTCATTTATAATACTAAAAATTTTCATGTCATATCAAAAATATTAATAATACTCGCCTTAGGTGGGACACGTCTTTTTAAACACGGGTAAACGATTATAGATGTAAAAGTTAAGGTTTAGGTATCAGATGTGCACGTACATAGGAATTGTGTGGTAAGGATCTAGATCTTCCTTATTTTTGTTGGTACTACCCACCCACATGTCTTAATGAGCTCATTTTTTACCAATCCTTAAAAAGAAGATTTTTAAATTCATAGTAGTCATTACATTAGAAGAAAGAGAACTAAAATATAAGGGTTAAAAATTTGAACAAGTTGATATAATAAATATTAAAGTTATTTTGATATAACTTAGAAAATACAACAACTGTATAAAAACTGATATTTTCAATAATATATACTTATTTAATTTATGATATTACAAATATATTTTAAATAAATTTTTTTGGACATAATCTTTAGCTATCTACCATATTTTTAATTTAATTTTTTTTTTCTCTTAGTCTTCCCATCAAATTTTAAAGTAAAAAAGTCATAGGAAGCCTCTTGACCAAGTGATTGAGAGCTTTATCTTTCAACTAAGAGGTATTGGGTTCAAGAACTTGCATATGCGGGGGTGATTTTATTAGGAGTAGGCGAATCCTTAAAAAAACTGGACTAGATTATTAGTTCATCCTTTCAGTAACCCAGCTCTAATCGATTTGGTGCTAAAATAATATTTATTTTGAATTAAATCAATCAAAAGATTGATTTGTGATTTAATAGAATTCTTTAAATCATATTTAAGGGTTGTTGACTACAAGCAAACTTTAGTATATAATCTAATAAATTTTAAAAAAAATTAAAGCTGACATTTATTTTAGATCAAAATATAAATATTATTAAATTTTGATAATCCATTAATCATTTATTTTAAAATTGCATATGATTTTATGAAAATTATAAATATGCATATTTCCGAATTCCATTTTGAACGATTTTAGGCTTCAACCGTCCCCTCAAAGCGCTCTCTTCTTCGAGGAAAAAATTTGCCTACGTAAGACGCACGCAGTGATGCGTGTGATATCCAATCAGAAGACGCTACATAATTTTCAGCGTGCCCACTACATTAAATAAATATAATAAATCGAAATAAATCTGCGCATGACCGGTTACGCGGCCCATGGTGTAACTCGTTTGTACCTTGATCTGTAACTCTGAAATACCCTTCTTATATCTCCTGCGGTCGACCTGCTGTAACTCGATTGTAACCGGGATATACTAGCCATGTACCTTCCGTGGTACAGGGCCATGTAATGCGCTTATAACCGGAGTATACCCAAGACATACCTTCTGTGGTACAGGGCCATGTAACGCGCTTGTAACCGTGATATACCCCAGCTATACCTTCCGCGGGTGTAACCTGCCTGAAACCGCGGAAGTAGCTTTGTACTATATAACAGCCATATAACAGACTTTGAAGCCCGTATAGTGGAACATCGATTGTAACCGCATAGATTAGAGATTGTACCCATGTTGTAACTGCCATGTAACAGAGGATTATGCCCCTTCAGTTGCAACCCTGTGTGTACCTAAATGTAACTACGCTGTACATGATTTAAATTGGTGAGCGCGAAGCATGGTATTTAAGCAGCTAGGTTTACTGTTTTATTGCTCTCTAGTCATTTTCTCCTACAACGACAGCTTCGTGTTTTTCAACCTCTTGAACTTGAAGATGGAGTACGATTACAAAGAGTGTCAGTTTATGTTCGATGCAGTGTGACCGACCTTTTTGTAAATCAACAATTACAAGAATTTGATGACGCTACTAGAATATTTAAATTCCAGCAACAATGCCAAAAACTTGACTGCGACTTTATATATATATGGTTGATTTAATAAAGATATATATGTATAATATTCAATAGTGTTAAAGTTATATATATATATATGATTATAAAGATGTATAGATATAATATTCAATAATGTTAAAGTCAAATTACGCAAGTATACGTATCGCTCAAGTAATATAGGGCTCTAATGGAGTCCTAGATATCGATCCCATCAGGGAGAAATAAAATACTACGGACTAAGATTTAATACGACGTTCAAGTTGCTTATCTGTCACTAATAGGCAATTGAAATAAGTAGATAATTTGGATAAAAACTAATTAAAGAAAATAACGTGCGGCAATTTAATAAATATGTAATTTTAAACTCTTAAATAACTAATTTTACTAATATGTCACTAATAGACAATTGAAATAAATATGTAATTTTAATAACTCTTAAATAACTAATTACACTAATGAGGGTAGGCAATTGAAATAAATATATAATTTTAATAACTATTAAATAACTAATTATGCTAATGAAGGTTTTATAGGCAATTGAAATAAGTAAATAATTTGAATAACTAATAAATAACTAATGATAGAAAGTTAGGGTTAATAATAGACAATTGAAATAAATATGTAATTTTCTTAATAACTCATAAATAACTAATTATGCTAATGAGGGTTTAATTGAAATAAATATGTAATTTTAATAATTATTAAATAATTAATTATACTAATGAAGGTTCGACGTGATATTCAATATATAAGAAAGCATCCTTCTCCTTGCCAAGAAATTATAGTGAATGGATAAAATGAATTAGTTCGATTTATATTGTGCCATATAGGAGCATACCTAGTCTTTAGCCTTTGGTCCAAGCATAAAGAACATTGACTAATCCTATGCTTGGTTACTGATTCTGCAGCTAGGTTGGGAGGATACCGGCTCCACTTCGGAGCTCCCACGTTCCCTCACCTGAGANTATATATATATATATATATATATATATATATATATATATATATATATATATATGATTTAATAAAGATGTATATATAATATTCAATAATGTTAAAGTCGATTGTTTACGCAAGTATAAGTATCACTCAAGTGATATAGGGCTCTATTGTGGAGTCTAGATATCGATCCCACAGGGAGAAATAGAATACTACGGACTAAGATTTAATAAAAAGTAATACTTCAACTACAACAACGCTCAAGTTGCTTATCTGTCACTAATAGACAATTGAAATAAGTAGATTATTTTGGATAGTAACTAATGTGAGAAAATAACGTTTAATTGTGATATTCAATATATAAGAAAGCATCCTTCTCCTTGCCAAGAAATTAAAGTGAATGGATAAAATGAATTTAGTTCAATTATATTGTGTCAAATAGGAGCATATCTATTCTTTACCCTTTGGTCCAGGTGTAAAGGAATGAGATGCATTAAATATTGTATGTGCCAAATAGGAGCAATCATATTCTTCACTCTTTGGTCCAGTTATAAAGAACATTGACTAATCCTACGCTTGTTTACTGAATCTGCGGCTAGGCTGGGAGGATACTGAATAAAGAACATTGACTAATCCTATGCTTGGTTACTGAATCTACAGCTAGGCTGGGAGGATACCGGATCACTTCGGAGCTCCCACGTTCCCCTCACCTGAGGGCTAACATCTACACTCTGATTCTGTCTTTACCCTTTGGTCCAGGCATAAAGAACATTGAGTAATCATATGCTTGTTTACTAAATCCGAATTCTTTACCCTTTGGTCCAGACATAAAGAACATTGACTAATCTTATGCTTGTTTGCTAAATTCGTATTTACCCTTTGGTCCAAGCATAAAGAACATTGACTAATCCTATGCTTGTTTATTGAATCTGCGATACCCTTTGGTCCAGACATAAAGAACATTGACTAATCCTATTCTTGTTTATTGAATCTGTGGTCCCTTTGGTCCTGGCATAAAGAACATTGACTAATCCTACGCTTGTTTACTGAATCTGCGGCTAATCTTTGGTCCAGGCATAAAGAACATTGACTAATCCTATGCTTGGTTACTGATTTTGCGGCTAGTGGTCCAGGCATAAAGAACATTGACTAATTCTATGCTTAGTTACTGATTCTGCGGCTAGGCTGAGCACCGGATAAAGAACATTGACTAATCCTATGCTTGGTTACTGAATCTACAGCTAGGCTGGGAGGATACCGGACACTTTGGAGCTCCCACGTTCCCCTCACCTGAGGGCTAACATCTACACATCAACACCCAAACATAAAGAACATTGACTAATCCTACGCTTGTTTACTGAATCTGCGGCTAGGCTGGGAGAATACCGGCTCTTACTTTCGAGCTCCCACGTTCCCCTCGCCTGAGGGCTAACATCTACACTTCAACACCCAAACGATAGGATTGAATTGAGCTCCCACGTTCCCCTCGCCTGAGGGCTAACATCTACACTTCAGCACCCAAACGATATGACTTACCCTTTGGTCCAGACATAAAGAACATTGACTAATCCTATGCTTGGTTACTGATTCTGTAACTAGGCTGGGAGGATACCGACTCTCACTTTGGAGCTTTCACGTTCCCCTCACTGAATCTGTGGCTAGGCTGGGAGGATACCGGCTCTCACTTCGGAGCTCCCACGTTCCCCTCGCTTGAGGGCTAACATCTACACTTCAGCACCTACCTATTCTTTACCCTTTGGTACAGACATAAAGAACATTGACTAATCCTATGCTTGGTTACCGATGAGCATACCTATTCTTTACTCTTTGGTCAAGGCATAAAGAACATTGACTAATCCTATGCTTGTTTACTGAATTTGCGGCTAGGCTGGGAGGATACCAGCTCTCACTTTGGAGCTCCCACGTTCCCCTCACCTGAGTTCTTTACCCTTTGGTCCAGGCATAAAGAACATTGAGTAATCATATGCTTGTTTACTAAATCCGAATTCTTTACCCTTTGGTCCAGACATAAAGAACATTGACTAATCTTATGCTTGTTTGCTAAATTCGTATTTACCCTTTGGTCCAAGCATAAAGAACATTGACTAATCCTATGCTTGTTTATTGAATCTGCGATACCCTTTGGTCCAGACATAAAGAACATTGACTAATCCTATTCTTGTTTATTGAATCTGTGGTCCCTTTGGTCCTGGCATAAAGAACATTGACTAATCCTACGCTTGTTTACTGAATCTGCGGCTAATCTTTGGTCCAGGCATAAAGAACATTGACTAATCCTATGCTTGGTTACTGATTTTGCGGCTAGTGGTCCAGGCATAAAGAACATTGACTAATTCTATGCTTAGTTACTGATTCTGCGGCTAGGCTGAGCACCGGATAAAGAACATTGACTAATCCTATGCTTGGTTACTGAATCTACAGCTAGGCTGGGAGGATACCGGATCACTTCGGAGCTCCCACGTTCCCCTCACCTGAGGGCTAACATCTACACTCTGATTCTGCGGCTAGGCTGGGAGGATACCGAATAAAGAACATTGACTAATCCTATGCTTGGTTACTGAATCTACAGCTAGGCTGGGAGGATACCGGACACTTTGGAGCTCCCACGTTCCCCTCACCTGAGGGCTAACATCTACACATCAACACCCAAACATAAAGAACATTGACTAATCCTACGCTTGTTTACTGAATCTGCGGCTAGGCTGGGAGAATACCGGCTCTTACTTTCGAGCTCCCACGTTCCCCTCGCCTGAGGGCTAACATCTACACTTCAACACCCAAACGATAGGATTGAATTGAGCTCCCACGTTCCCCTCACCTGAGGGCTAACATCTACACAGATACCGGCTCTCACTTCGGAGCTCCCACGTTCCCCTCACCTGAGGGCTAACATCTGCATATTACACCCAAACGATAGGACTGAATTGGGGATTTTAGTCTGTCACTCTAAAATCTCCAATTCTAAACCCAAACGATAGGACCGAATTGGGGATTTTAGTCTGTCACTCTAAAATCTCCAATTCTACGTCTACCGGCTCTCACTTCAGAGCTCCCACGTTCCCCTTGCTTGAGGGCTAACATCTACACTTCAACAGAAACGATAGGACTAAATTGACCCAACCGATAGGACCGAATTGAGGATTTTAGTCTGTCACTCTAAAATCTCCAATTCTATGCCCTGATTAGTAATATTTCTCTATTTATTTGCACCCAACTTCCAAGGGCTTTGACCTCCCTGAATCTTGTATGTAATCTTCACTTTAGTTGTAAAACTCAAAATATATTAACAATTCAATTGGCCAGATTGAAAGTAAATGAAGATCAAAGTGAAAAGATCATAAAAATTTAACATTTTCATGGCTTCACCAATTCAAATCACCATTTCACAAATCTCAAGACAAGGAGAAGACATTTTCATGGCTTCACCAATTCAAATCACCATTTCACAAATCTTGAGACAAGGAGAAAGATAGAAAAACTACTCAGAACTCATGGGGAAAGCACAACACAACTTGGAATTCATAAATGAAATCAAAGTCATACAAACTATAAAAAGTAAATAAATTATCTCTAAATTTCTCCCCAAGAACACTCCTCGAAGTTCCTCTGAATCTCTTTCAAAAACTCATCTTCGAAGTAGCAAGGAGGAAGACATCTCTCACTTTCCCTCCACTCTTACAATTTCTCGAAGAATTCCTCACAATTACACGCTCTAGCAAGCTCAAATGGAACATATCTAACCTCCAGGTCTCTAAAAATCTGCTCCTCTTCTCTTCTCCTCCCTCTTTTCCTCTCTATCTTCTCTCTATTTTTTGGCCAAAAATGTTCTCTTTAAAGATATGGATGAGTTTTCCCAAGAGTTGCTTACGCACCCCTCCAAAATTTGGCCTTATCCATTGTACATGTCACCTAACTGTCGATCCCGCCGTCGGTGGTCTCGATGGCGTCGTCGGCCTTCTAGAGAATTTGTCCTGAGCCTCGGGAAATTCCTACTATCGGCGGTCTCAAGGGCACCGTCGATGCCCTAGTGCAGTTTTTCCACATTTTGGTCATTTTTGCTCCAAATTCGCTCCTTTTTGCATCTTTTTGGTCCATTGACCCTAATTCATCATTCCTGCAATAAAACATCAAAAATACCTTTCTTTAAAGTGTAATATCATTAAAAACAGTATAAAAGAGGTATGAAAATCTCAACATATTTTCCTTTGGTCACAGTGCATGACGCAGAAGGAGAAGATGGACGTTATCCAGACAGGAGAGAAGAAGTGGACCTTAAAATGGAGGCATGTTTGGAGATGTGTTGTTATAATAATTAGTTTAGGGTTTTCTTTTATGTTCTTTGTTGTTATGATTTTCTTATATTTAGGATATATCTATTTTTTGTATGTATGTTGTGTTATGTTTCTTCTGTTTTTTGTATGTTTTCTTATAATTAGTTTATGGATCTTAAATGGAGGCATGTTTGCATAGTTGCATGGTATTATGTGTAATAAAAACAATGAAGTAAACATTGGAGTAATTAATATATCCTTCATTAAACTCAAGTTTTTAGAGGTATATGATTTTAGGTTAGTTGAAGATTTTTTATTTTGAGGTGTCATTATGAAGTTTAGGGATGTTTTTTGAGCTTTCTATTGAGTCTAACATTTTATTCTATTGCTTGAAGTTTGGTGAGAGCAATGCTAGTTGTACCGAGCAAAAAAGAAACATATTACTCGAAACGTTGGTCCACAATGAGAAAGAAGCTTGTAAAGTATATTGTGCTTACGCTCATCATATTGGATTCAGTGTTCGTAAGGATCACATTACGTTTTGTTCTAACTCCAGAAATATCAAGACGAAGGACTTGGTATGTGGAAAAGCAAGTTTCAAGAAAGATCTCAAGATTACAGAAACTGTTAAATATAGAAGAGCAGAAATAAGAACAGGTTGTCCTGCAATGATCCGATACGAAATTGATGAGGAAGGCAATTGGACAGTTAAAAAATTAATTCAATCGCATAACCACTCACTAGCGAACCCCAGTGACAAACACTTGTTGTGTTCCGGCGGAAAGATAAGTGAAGTAAATGCAGATGTGCTTAGATCCTTGACACAATCTGGGATTAAACCAAAAGACGCTTTTAACTTCCCAGCCTAAGAAGTTGGGGGTGTAGAGAACCTGAAATGCACAAAGCAGTTGCTTTCAATTTCATTCAAAGGGAGAGGAGATGTAGAATTGAAAATGGTGACGTGAATGCTTTATTACAGTTTTTTGCAGAGAGACGTGCCGAGGATAACATGTTTGAATGAGATTTTGAAACTAATGTGAGCGGCAGGCTGATGAGTTTTTTTTTGAGCGACGGGACATCCAGGCTTGATTATGACTGCTTTGGAGATGTGATTATATTTAATACGAGCTATAGGTTAAATAAATATAACCTGTGTTATGCTCGTATTGTTGGTGTTAACCACAATTGGTAGAATTTTTTATTTGGAGTCAGATTCTTGTCAGAGGAGACGACAGACTCGTTCAAATGGCTTTTTAAAACCTTCATCTGTATCATGGGTGATACACATCCAATAACAATCTACACAGATCAGGATCAGATTATGGCTAGAGCAATAGCAAAAATTTTGCCAAATACACGACATAGATTATGTCAGTGGCACATATATAAGAAATTGCCTACAAAGGTTCATTGCGGCGTGTGAAATAGGATTGTCAGTAATCTTTTTTATAAATGCTTGAGAAAATGCGAGTCTGAAGAGAAATTTGATGAAACATGGAGGGTGATGATTGAGACAGGTAATCTTCAAGACAATATTTGGTTAGATGATATGTACAAGATTAGACATAAGTGGTCTACAATTTTTAATAAGGATGTATTTGGAATGAGAATTTTATCGACACAAAGAAGCGAGTCAACTAATAACATATGTCATGGTGTCTCAAAACCAACTAGTTCTATTACAAATTGTTTCTTGGGCATTGAAAATATAATGAGAACATGGAGGCGAAATGAAAAGAACAAGGATTTCAAATGTGAACAATCTATGATTACTCATGTCGCGAAGAATAGCCCAATACAGAGGTAGGCAGCTGCATTTTACTCAAGGAAGTTGTACACAATATTTGAGGAAGAGTTTATACAAGGGTCCTGTGGTCTTCAATTACATGCCTCTACAAACAATGAGAATGAATTTTTCATTAAGAATTTGGATGATCACATGTTCAACACTACTTGAGTTGTTCACTTCAACGGTTCGAGTTTGGATATAAAAGTTGTAGGAAGTTCGAAATGATGGGGCTGTTATGTTCACACTCTCTTAGAGTCCTAAACTTTCTACATATTCAGAAGATACCTGTCAAATATTATTATTGAGATGGTCTGAAAATGCAAAAAAGAGATGTGTATAACAGTTCTGGGTACATGCATCTGCAACAGTCACAATCCTCAGATGATATTAAAGGCGACCTAATTTTCCAAGCACACATGCAGAAAGCAGCATATCAGTGCACTCAAAAAGCAAAGGGCAATCCAAAAGCTTAGCAGCACATGAGGGAGTCAATGAAGAAACTGTCATTGAATATTGATGACATACTGGTTAGTAAAGGTTCTAGAGGAAGGAGCAAACAAAAGAAAAATAAAAAGCCTGTCAACAATGAATCAAATCTGAATGATCCAGCCAAAATGCGGTCGAAAGATATATCTAACGCGAGACTAAAAGGGTACTGGGAGAAAAATAAAAGATCCAAAGGTATATTCGAAAACTCTAACCCTTTTTCTTATGTTTCAATAGACCATTAATTTTCAGTCATAAATATTGTATATATAGGAAAACAAAAAAATGTTTCAACAACCGAAGAACCAGAATCATCACAGTGTCATCAATCCATGTGCTCACTTCCTGATTTCCTAACACATGTTCAAATTTAATGGTGATTTGTTCGATTTCATATGTTGTTTGGGGTGGTTTTAAGTTTTACCTAATACATTGTTATCCATTGCAGAATTCCATTGTTCCACGGAATAGAGAATCCTTCACTGTCATGATGACGGAGTTAATCGATGCAGCAACAATGCCTCCATGGAGTGAATTTCTATAAAATATGTGGGCATCATAGCTGTAGAAGAATTTTATCTTAAGCAAATCATAGGTGTAGAAGAATTTTATCTTGTGCATAAAAGTGGATTTTAGGATTTCTTTCTTTTATAGATATTTGGAGGAAGATGTCTGTATGATTTAGCTTAAAAATTTATTATACCAAGAAAACAAACTCAAATATGTGGAAAAAATATTACATCAGTACTACGCACCTAAAAATAAGGTGCGTAGCCAATCAATCCACGCCACATCATCTCGCGCGGCAGAGAAAAAAGACGGCGCAGTAACACAGGGAATATTCCCTCCTGTGTTATTCATGTGTTATTGCGCGTTATTCATGTATTATTGCGTGTTATTCATGTGTTATTGCGTGTTATTCATGTGTTATTGCGTGTTATTCATGTGTTATTGCGTGTTATTCATGTGTTATTGATGTGTTATTGTATTATTATAACACCAAGAATATTCTCAGGACAAAATAACACATGAATAACACACAATAACACTTAAATAACACGGGAAATATTCCCGACAGAGAAAAAAACGGCGCAGTAACACGGAGAATATTCTCTCCCGTGTTATTCTTGTGTTATTGTGTGTTATTCATGTGTTATTGTATTATTATAACATAAGGAATATTCCCATGACGCAATAACACATGAATAACACACAATAACACATGAATAACACGGGGGGGAATATTCCCCGTGTTACTGCGCCGTTTTTTTTTCTGCGTCGCGCGCGATACGTGGCGTGATTTTATTGGATACGCACGTTCCTCTACGTGCGTAGTACTGATGTAATATTTTTTCCAAATATGTGTCTTATATTGGTATTCTCTTTTGGATTCTCTTATTTGTAAAAGATTTATTAAAGATTTATTATACTATTTCTTAATCAAATCTTAAGCAAATCAAGAAAACTATTTCTTAATCAAATCTTAAGCAAATCAAGAAAACAAGATTTATTAAAGATTTATTATACTGTGTCTCATATTTGTATGATCAAATCTACGTGTATGATTTAGATATTTGGATTCTCTTAATTTTTTGTAAGTTTCAGGAAATGATAAAGAGCATTGATATATTTAATAAAATCTTTAAGACATCAAGAAGCATTAGTTTTTTGTTTTCCATGATTGAATTTTTTGTCAGGAGGCATGAGTAATCTTTCAAATCTGTCTCATATTGCCTAAAAGAAATTTTTTCTCGCATGTTTGAGATTGGGATATGATTGTCTATTGAAAAATCATGTGTGCTTTATGTCAAAAATGAGCTAAATCACATAGAAAATAAACAAATGAATGCAAGCAACTCCGAATTCTCATTTAAATCTTTTATGGTGGTAATGATCCAGATTTAATCATGTTTTCAGTTCTATTTTCTTTCTACAACAAATCATAGCTGTAGAAGAATTTTATCTTGTGCATATAAGTGAATGTTATGATTTCTTTCTTTTATAGAGATTTGGAGGAAGATACATGTATGATTTAGCTCGTCTACGTGATTAATAACTGCTTCTAAGGTTGCAAATAAGCCATGTGCTAATGACATTAAAAGTTTGATGATTTTATGTAAAAGATTGAATTTTACAAATGCACTGCTGATCAATTCTGCTTTGTGAATTCAATAAAAAGAAATATATAAATTTAGATATCATTGTTTTACATAATTAACAATGGAATTTAATAATCTATCTGAATGTCATCGTTCATATCCGTGATGTAATTTAGATACAATTTAGATGTTACTCAATCTGGAATTTAGATGCATTGCCTGTAACAATGTAATTTTAAAATATATCATTAAATTTCTTATAAAGTTATTTAGATGCTAACAGATACAGTCCTTTAAAATCTGGAAATGATCGTTGTCGACAAGCTGGAAATGCTCACAATTATAAAGCCCTTCATATTTTTATTAATTTGAATGAAGCCCTTTCGAATATTGTTCGTCTCAGCTTCTCTTGCATACATCTTTTAAAAGATGTATGCAATATAAATATATATATATAAATAAATAAATATATATATA
>JXCR01096184.1:0-21480 GCA_002079205.1 Phalaenopsis hybrid cultivar | reverse complement strand
AAAAAGCATGTTTTCTCAACCAACAAAATGAACCTTAATTATTATTCTTTATTTGGTGCGGTGAGATAAACGGTAAATTTATCAGTATAGTCGTTGGTACAAGTTTTTTCCCTTGAACTTGGAAAATCATTGTATCGCTTGTGATAGCTTGTGCATCTGGCTGCTGCCTTGTGTGTCAAAAACTTGAGTTGCTCGGGCAGTAAGTAGGGGTGTAAATCAACCGAGCTTTAGCGAGCCTAAGGCTTGTCTGTGTTTGGCTTGTTCGAATTTTTTGTTGTTTGTGTTCGACTTGTGTCCAAAATGGCTCGTGAATAACTTGTTCATGTTCTTCTCGATTTAAACTTGTTTGTTTGAATTAATCTTGTGTTCGGCTTAAAATAATAATTTATAAAAAAAATTATATGAAATAATATATTTAAATTACAAAAATTAAAATTTTATTTTAATACTCTCCTTAAAGAGATTAAAATCCAATTTCTACTTCCACAAGACCGCAACCATGCCATGCATGAGATGGCTTTTGAGCAACTGAGATTCATTTTAAAGGAGAATAGTTTAAGTTCTTATGTCTTTATTCTCAATGTGGGATTAAACGCAGGAGGGAGGGCGGTACTACGAGGCATTCAAGCAAGAGGGAAGGCGGGACCGTGGGGAAACCAGGAAGGAGGGAAGCGGGAATGGGGCTGTGGGAGCAATTTTTTTTGAGTCATTTACATACACACCCAATTCTTATGTCTTTACGTATCCATCACAAAAATTTTGGCCGGACTGCGCGCGGGATAGATTGCTGGTCCAAATTTTTTTCTTTGAGGCTTACGTACATACCGCACAATTTTTATGTATTTACATATTCGACACAAAAAANTGTTGAACCTCACTCCTTTTACTTTTCTCCCTCCACTTTCATACATCCATGTTAAAATAAACTTCCCTTATGAGAAGAGTTGTTAAGAGGAATAATGTTTGTGCCCACCACCTTTTTCGATGGTTTCATGAGCAACTCAGTCGATGCTTGAGCAATTTTCGCATGATATTTGATCCTCTTTCTAACCAAAATATATCCTTTCTCAGGCATTGCGGCTTTTTGTTGGCGAGCCCGTGTGGACTCCATACAACCGTCCCCATGATCATCTCCCTGCAAGGTAAAACAAGCCTTCTTTTCATCGTAAAGTACAGTGAGACTCATTGTGTGGCTGCTTCTAGTGCTAATAATTGGTTTCATATGGCAGGATTGATTATGTTGATGCTTTTATAAATAAGGCAGCTGTTAGCCATGCTGTGGAGGCACTCTGAGCCCATTTGCCTTATCTCTATCCTATCTTTGTTACTGGAATGCATGTCTATACTCTTATGGCCTAGGTGGTGTTTTATGATGTTTTGAGTCGCGTTCCTAAAATAAGAACTTTGGTTGTGAAGCTAAGTGCTTATGTGGATCTGAGTTTATCCCAAAAAGAAATTTGCAGCTGTTAAACGCTACTGATATGATGCTATCGTGTTCAATAAAATTTGACTAATCTGCCTTTAATGATTGCTATTGTCTTGCCTGTTCAACTAATATTTATGTAAAACTGAGTTTTATTCTCAGTATATGGAAAAAATGTTATGCGCGGCAGGCCGTACGTTCGGGCGACGACCTTGATGCGATCACATTGCCGTGTATCGCACGGCGGCTCATCCGAATCGTCCTCTGGAACATGACAACTCATCTGGATTGTTGTTCGGAAGTGCGATCGCCGTGCCTAATATTTGCTCCAGTGTATGAGACTACTATTTGTCGAAGAAAGAAAGATTACTTATTTGATGCTTTTTTGTTCAATAAAATTTGAATGATCTGGTCTATATGATTGGCATATTTTTTTTAATAGGAATGGATCTGTGGAGCTAGGGCTGTCAAAATGGCTCGTTGTTCGTGAACAGCTCGTGTTCAACTCGTTAAGAAGCTCGTGTTCGGCTTGTTAATTTCGTTCGATAAGTTAACGAGCCGAACACGAACTAAGATGTGTTCATTCGTGTTCGGCTCGTTTTGGCTTGAAATACTATTCATCAAGTTTATATATATAGTTTTAGCTTGAAATACTACTTATCAAGTTTATATTAAGTAGTATTTTAAAAAAAATCTAATTGACTACAATGCTACAAAGATTTATATCAATTAAAATATTGATTAAGAAAATAGACATTAAATTAGATTCAAATGATGTTTTAATATAAATAATAATTTTTAAATCTTGTTCAAACCCCTAAATTAGATTCAAATGATGTTTTAATATAAATAATAATTTTTAAATCTTGCTCAAACGCTTGTCGTCTTATGAATATTCAAATGATGTTTTAATATAAATAATAATTTTTAAATCTTGCTCAAACCCTTATTGTCCNATAAACGGTAAATTTATCAGTATAGTCGTTGGTACAAGTTTTTTCCCTTGAACTTGGAAAATCATTGTATCGATTGTGATAGCTTGTGCATCTGGCTGCTGCCTTGTGTGTCAAAAACTTGAGTTGCTGGGGCAGTAAGTAGGGGTGTAAACCAGCCGAGCTTTAGCGAGCCTAAGGCTTGTCTGTGTTTGGCTTGTTTGAATTTTTTGTTGTTTGTGTTCGACTTGTGTCCAAAATGACTCGTGAATAACTTGTTCATGTTCTGCTCGATTTAAACTTGTTTGTTTGAATTAATCTTGTGTTTGACTCAAAATAATAATATATAAAAAAATATTATATGAAAGAATATATTTAAATTACAAAAATTAAAATGTTTTTTTAATACTCTCCTTAAAGAGATTAAAACCCAATTTCTGCTTCCACAAGACCGCAACCATGCCATGCGTGAGATGGCTTTCGAGCAATTGAGATTCATTTTAAAGGAGAATAGTTTTAGTTTTTATGTCTTTATTCTCAATGTGGGATTAAACGCAGGAGGGAGGGCGGTACTACGAGGCATTCAAGCAAGAGGGAAGGCGAGACTGTGGGGAAACCAGGCAGGAGGGTAGCGGGAGTGGGGCTGTGGGAGCAATTTTTTTTGAGTCATTTACATACACACCCAATTCTTATGTATTTACGTATCCATCACAAAAAATTTGGCCGGACTGCGCGCGGGAGAGATTGCTGGTCCAAATTTTTTTCTTTTTATGTATTTACATATTCGACACAGAAATTTTATTTTTAATCTGCAATCCTAGCTCAAATTATTTAAATATTAAGAAAATTTAATATTTTATCAATACATTATATAAATATAATATATAAATATTGTACTAATATTATTTTATTATTGTTTAATTAATTTTAGCCAAATCGAGTCGAACACGAATGAACAGAACCTTTGTTCGTGTTCGACTCTTTTGTATATTGAGTTAAAAAAGTTTGTTCGTGTTTGATTCGTTTGCTTAACAAATGAATCGAACAAAAGCTACTTAAGAGCTGAACACTAGTTGTTCGTGAACGATGATCTTTTTTGAAAGCCCTAGCTGGAAGGACATGGTTTTTAGTTATTTTTTGATTGATTTGCAATTTATNCGTGTTCGACTCTTTTGTATATTGAGTTAAAAAAGTTTGTTCGTGTTTGATTCGTTTGCTTAACAAATGAATTGAACATAAGCTACTTGAGAGCTGAACACTAGTTGTTCGTGAACGATGATCTTTTTTGAAAGCCCTAGCAATAAGGACATGGTTTTTAGTTATTTTTTGATTGATTTGCAATTAGCTATAGTTATGTCCCCAGTCCAAGGAAGCTTTCAGCATTTTATTACAATGCTAAAATGTTATGGACGTGAAACTAAAGTGTGCTGAGCTTTGGTGAGTTAATTTTCTAGCATGAAACAACTGTAGTTTGTAAATTAGTTGTATGCGTGTTTAAAAAGAAGTTTTTAAACTCACATTGGGTTTCAATTCTGGCTCTTGCAGAAGTTACATTTGGAGATTTTTAAAGTCTTGGCTGTTTTGGCATTTTGTTTTGATCTTTTTTAATTTTATAAAATCTTTTAAGAAATGGAAAGATAGTTTTCATCATTCAGCCAACTTTTGACAGTTTCAGTCGGTTTTGGTAGTTACAGCTGCTACGATGCTTTTACTCTTCATTCTATGCATTTCCAATTGAATTTTTGGAAACTAAGCTTAAAGATGTTGTAATTAAAATTTTCAATTAATTTTGAAAGGTCTCTACTGAAATTGATCTTTAACCCTGCTATAACAAATTCATTCTGTCAAAACTAAAACCTATTATTTGAAAGGGACAATTATGGAAATTGAAGTTGGCGCAGCTTTTCTTGTAATGCAATTCTGCGATCATTTTTCTTCAACGTACTGATTCAATTTTTCCTATGAGTTTTTGTAGTTAGTAAATGCCCATTTTTATTTTTTAATGTGCTTATGGAAATTGAAATTTCTGTTTCTTGATTGGTTCAGAGAGAAGTGGAATCAAGGAGATTCAAGTTGGTATTGTGGCTGTATTTGACGGCCATAATGGTGCAGAAGCCAGTGATTTAGCTTCCAAACTTCTAGTGGAGTATTTTTCATTACATGTGTACTTTCTCCTTGATGGAATATACTCTGCAACACTTAAAAAGTCTGTTGAAAAATTGACATACAATGAAAAGCAAAATGAGATTATCCGTGTGCTTGAATCGGCCAAAAAGGAAAGTTGGTTAAAGTGGGGTCAAAAAAGGTTTGGATGTACAGTTCTCTCCTATTAATTACGACTTACTTTTAGAGTATTCAGTGTTGCTATTAATTTTATGATACATATGGTTTGACATCAAATTTTGTATCTGATTTTTTGAATCATCTTGAATTCGTGTATATTTACTGCCTGCATCAATTATTTTCTATATTAGTTGTTATCTAATAGCTCATTTTCATGTATATAATTTTTTTTTTGCATGCCATCAGTGCTCTTCTTTTTATCCTGCTATATGCTGTTGTTATAATAGTTGAATATTTACCTATGAAATGTTTTATTTTTATATACCTTTCTCTTTTTTTATTTTGTATAGTCCGGTGATAGGAAAATGGGGCCTTAGGGCCTCAGAGGGGTCACACTGTTGTGAAGTTGTGGTTTTTGGGTGTTGAGATGTTATTTAGTTAACTCATCATCATGAGATAACCAATGGCTCGAGTCCTACTCTATTTTTCTCTATGCCATGAAATGGTTTTGTCTGGTTTTTCTACTTTGTTTCATTTTTGTTGAACCCAAGAAACTTGGACTTAGGGAGTTAAACCATAACTGCGTTTGTTGGGTGTGTGTTCAGGTAATTGATTGTCCGTTGGTCTTAGAAATGTTTCTCTGAAAAACTGTTTGATAAGGTGGTTGAGAAATATTCATAATTGCCATAACCATAAATTGAGATCCATCTGATCCTATTTATTTGATTTTATTTGATTTTAGCCCAATGTAACCTAAATTTTATGTTTTGATTTTTGAAATGCTGAGGCGCTATTATTGAATAGATTAATGGATCTTCCATTCAAGTATGTGCTATTTGTACTTTCTTTTATGTTTTAAAATAGATGGACGTGTTATTGAGAAAATGCATTTCGCAAAATTAATTTCAGTTTCAACTTGGCATTTTCTTCATATTGATTCATTATAATATTTGTCATATTAATGGACAGCTCTGTGTGGTCATCTACTATTTTTGATGATGCATTTCATTTGGAAATTCTTAAAGAATCACTGCTCAGGACAATTCATGACATTGATGTGACATTTTCGAAGGAAGGTTTTTCATCTGCTTATGTATTGAATCATAATTTTTTTGAATTGAATACGTGTTTGACTTTCCATTTTCCATAACCTCATGCAGGAAGCTCTAAAAGCCAACCTTGATTCTGGCTCAACTGCGACAATTGTTCTTATAGCAGATGACCGTATTTTGGCCGCCAATGTAGGTGATTCAAAGGCCTTTTTGTGTTCAAAAAGTTCTGATCCCTTCCTTGAAATAGGTTGGCATTTTTTTTAAAAGAAATGCATACTCATTATATTTTCTCTGATTGTTAATATAGATTTAAATCTTATAAAATGTGAAAACTTAAAAACTAATGGCACGTGTTTATTTGTTAACACTTGCAGCACTCATCTTCAGCAATTTTTTTTTACTTCTTTTGGTTTGAATAAAAAAATTTTGGGTCATTGCATGATTTCCATTTCTTCATTTTCAGGCAGTAAGTCAAAATTAAATAGGCGCAGGAGACATGAAGCAGCTATATCCCCAATTAATGCATATGAAGGCTCTAAAATGGGAAATTATAATGCAGTACGATATTATGCTAAGGAACTTACTAGAGATCATCACCTTGCCCGAGATGATGAAAGGAATCGCGTGGAAGCTGCTGGTGGATATGTGGTGGAGTGGGCTGGAGTCCTTCGGATCAATGGGGAGCTAGCTTTGTCCCGAGCAATTGGAGATGTGCCTTTCAAGAGGTGGGGCTTTGATGTTTTGATTGTCCACTGTTCCTCCCATAAAGTTTCTCACATTCATTTATTACTGCCCATGCAAATACTATTACAACACCATACAGGATACACTTTAGTCTAACTTTGTTGAATGAAACAATGGAAATGAACATTTTTTTTCCATAAATTTAGAATCAGATAATAAAATGAGCATAATAAGAAACAATTGTGAAGAATTATTAGATAAATACTAGAAACACAAGGCAAAGTAAAAAATTAATGTGATGATATAAGATGAAATATCTATTGATTGAAACAAAAAATTAGTGGAACTCATTTAAAGGGCTTTGTTTGAAGCTTGTTTAGCCTTAGGTGTTATGATGCATGAATACTTTAATTAAGGAGCTTTGTAGTTTCAGACACATATCGAACACGGACACTGCTCCTACACGTGCTGGATACGACATAGAAGTGTCTGATTTAAATAATATTAAAAAAGGGCACACAAGACGAGCATGACATGCACAAGATATGTGTGTCCGAAATTAATAAATTAAAAGTTAATGAAAAATATTTTTAAGACTAAAAAAAAAAAACTAATTTTTATGCCAAATTTATGAAAGATTTACATACATATCAATCAAGTTTTATGTATTTACATATCTAACACCTAATATTTATATATATGCCTCCTTGCATATGTGTATTTCATTTTTTAAAAGGGAAAATTACATACATAACACCCAATTCTTATGGATTTTCCAATCTCACACCTAAACTTTATTTTTACGCAAATAACACTTTACATATTGATGAAAAGATGTATTTGACTATTAAAATGTGATAATGAGTGTTACTTTTCTTATGATATTTATAATTATGAAAGTTGAGGTGTGAGATAAATAAATATGAAAATTTTGGGTGCTATGTATGTGAAAGCCCCTTTTTAAACTTGGATGTATATTAGATGTGATATGAAATATTTGAATGATATAAATATAATAAATAAAATTTAGGTGTTAAATATGTAAATATATAAGAATTTGGTGCCAAAAAATCCTTATATTTCTTTTAGTGAATAATTAATTAAAAGGACTTAAACTTTGATGTAATATAAATTAATATATGCTTATTTTTATGCATTTCGATTATTTTTATATAAAATTTAATTATTTTAAATAAAAATAAAATATGTAAAAATTATATTGACTAAAATAAAAAAAAATAAAAAATGATACCAAACGCGTTTTTAGTTTTTAAAAGTTTGTTTATTAAATTTTTTATTTTCTCTTTTGTATTATTCTTAATATTTTGATTATTATATATGTAAGATAGATTTTGCCTGCTAGGGTTTACTCTGGTTGCGACATGACTACTCTAGCAGCCCTCGATACCCTGCCGGTTGAGAACCTATTATGTTCATCGCTTCCTCGTGCTCGAAGAAGAGGGGTAGAGGTTCGCATCGACAGTTTCTTCGCCTTTCACGGAAGACGGGCGGGGGTTGCATGTTCGTCTTCCTCCTTCGTCTTCCTCATCGACTCAACTCGACAGCAGTGCGATCCTGTTCGTCATTTCTTCGACACTCAACTATGACATGATCAACTCCTCCTTTGTCTTCGTCCTTGACTCTGCTAGATAGTAGTGCCATCGACACTCAGCTAGGACACAATCAGCTCCTCCTTCGTCTTCCTCCCCAACTCAGCTTGACAACCATGATCCTTCTAGAGTTCAGCTTCAGCTCCCCATTTATTCTCTGTTTTTTCCCAGCTGCTTTCGATGGCCACTGTTCCTCCCTCAAATCAGTACCTAGGCAAAGTATCTTTTGTTGAGGCGCTTGGAAAGGGTCTAGACTCTAAGAAGGCTGTAAACCTTATGGTGTTTCCTCAGATCTATCATGATTCCATTGGGGGGAAAACTGATTGTCCGTTTGTTAAGAAGACTTGTAGGAAGGATGGTAAGACCGCCCTTATTTTTTCAGAAGTCGAAGTCTCTGCTCTGATTGAAAAATGCAAATTCACACGCATTGGGAAATTTCAGTTAGGGCATCCCAAATTGGAGGTTATTCAAAAAGCTTTTGAGGATCTCAAACTTGTAGGACAATGGAAGGTGGGCCTCTTTGATGAGAGACATGCGATGATACAATTGACTGCAGACGAAGATTATGCTAGGATTTTCTCCACGAAATACCTCATCATTGAAGGAAAAATTATGAAGTTGCTCAAGTGATCTCTTGGATTTGATCCAAACTAAAAACCACCTACAATACCAATATAGTTTAAGTTACCTTGGTTTAAATTGCATCTTTTCAACCATCAAGTCCTTTATTCTATTTGGACAATGTTTGGGAAACCCATGAAATTAGACATACCCACTTTTAATCTCACCAGGCCTTCTGTTGCCAGAATACTTATGGAGAGAGATCATTTTACCTGACATTGAAGAAATTTGGCTTGCACTGCACATAACGGGTACTGACAATAGATTGTCATGTAACAAAGACCATACTATTTTACCCATTGTAAGATGTTTGGACACACACTTGAAAAATGTTTCAAGTTACACCCTAATTTGAGACCCCAACCTCAAGTGCCTCATCTAACTACTGAAGATGCAACTATTCCACCGACTGATATGGTGGAAACTGCAACTAGAAAGGATATTGCCACTGTTTGTGCCCAAGAGGATTACCCCTCACTACCTCAACCCCCTTATGTTGTCGAAAATGAGGCTACTCTCCTTTTAGTGCTAGATGATGCTCCATAAGCTATGGAAACAATCATTGCTGATGTTGAGGGCCCTCAAACCTTGGCGGAGTGCCAAGTTCAAGGTGCGCAACATGTGGAAATTGCCCCCATTGATGACCAGGTAAGTGATATGTTGGGATAACCCTTGGAAGATGATTGGTGATTGACAAATTTACAAAAATCAGGAAGGAAAAACGAATGAATTAACTCAGGAATTTACAGGAGGATGATTTGGTCTTTTCGGGTGGAAGCCCTCATCATAATATGGTACTAGACTCCCTCTTTAGAACCAGAGAGAGAGAGGAAAGCCCACCCATCATGATTAAGCTCTATGGTGGATCATTTTATCCTTTTGGGGAAATTGTCTAACTGTTTTGGAGTATACTTGCACTTTTTTATTTTCTTTTTGAGTTTTGTATGCTTTGTGAATGAGTTCCTAGTACACGCTCACTAAAACCTTTTTACGTTCTTCTCATCAACGAAATTTTTATTTTGGCAAAAAAAATATAGATATATAATTTTTTATTATAATGACGCGTTTGAGGCGTGTTCGTATTCTAACTTTTTAAATAATAGATGTCATGTGTGTGTGTCATGTAGTATGCTTGTCTCCGTGTCCGTGTTACATAGCTTGGGCGTTAATGATAAATTTATTTCACATTCTTTCCTTACCTTTTAAACATGATTTGAAAACTTTTATCTACCGGAGCGAGGATACTTGGGATGGCTTCCATCAAAATCATAAAGTTGTTAAGAAACTTGATAGAAAGATGATGAAGAACTAATTTATCAAGAGGATGATGATCAATGGTATTACATGTAGATGAAGAGCTAACTAATTCTATAGGGTTTAGGATAGCAGACTGTCACGGACAAAAAATCCCACATTGGCTAGGTGTAGGGCCAAAGAATAGTATTTAAGCCCTGGGCTGCCCACCTCTCTTAAGAGCTCTTTTGGGAGGTGACAAATAGTATCAGAACAGATTACTGTCTGCCAGGTGTGTGGACTCTCCATAGTTCAGTGAGACCCTCGGATGAGCAAATCCGTGACGAGGGCGTCATGTGATTAGGTGGAGGAGAATTTCACGGACAAAAAGTTCCACATTGGCTAGGTGTAGGGTCGAAGAGCAGTATTTAAGTTCTGTGCTGCCCACCTCTCTTAAGAGCTCTTTTAGGAGGTGACAAGGGGCAAGCTTAGAAGGCTTTGATTTCATGCTAAGATCTATATTAGATTCCAAATTTTATGTGCAAGCTTATTCTAAAGTAGGACTTGCATCCATCAAGTTTGAAGATAGAATATCATCATTTTTATGCTTCATATGTGTATCGTTGTTTGATTTCCTAGTTCTGGATGAGTTTTGAAATATTCATAGTTGTACCCAAATATTTTATAAGAAGAATGATAGGAATGATTGCTTCAGGTTTTAACTTCTATCTTCTATCAATAGACACAAGATGAGGAACAAATCTGCATCTCATTTTTTTGAGGTATTGTAACATCTGTTTCAACCTAAACTCTAGCTAGAAATAAATTAGAGGGATGAGCTAGTTAGAGAAACATCCAATTATAAATATCCATAAAAAATAGGGCCTAAGGACTGTAGGCTGGATTTTTTGAAATAGTATAATTGTAGTTGTGGAAAAGCAACTCAAAACATAAGTGATATATGGTTCATTAGATGAGTCAAAGTAAGGGGATCATTTTGACACATACTATCATATGGCCACTCACGTTATAGAATCATCGCGGAAAGAGGCTAACGTGATATGCTTATAAATATAATCTTATAAAAATATGATAAAGGTCAGTAAATAATAGCGTTTTTGGGTCAACATTGTTTGGTTTAGTTGTGATTGCTTGACCATAGGAACCAAAAAATATTAAGAGGTTGGGCGGTTGTAATTATAAAGTTGCTTGTATTAGCATAACTTTTATTTTTACTTGTAAGTTTGTCTCAAATTAAGTTCGTTTTCTAATTTTCATAGAGTCAAAATCTTAAGTGGAACTTTGCATATTAGAAATATTGAAGGCATTTTGTAACAACAATTTGATTTTTAATTTCATGCTATTATGGACCTAGCTAGGGTTGTAAATGAATTGAGCTTGAGCCTCGCTCGGCTTAAGCTTGAGTTTAATTTTATGAGTTCTGGCTTGAGCCACTCACATTATAAAATCATTGTGGAAAGAGGCTAACATGATATGCTCATAAATATAATCTTATAAAAATATGATAAAGGTCAGTACACACTTATTATTATTATTATTATTATAATAGCATTTTAGGGTAATAGCATTTTAGGGTCAACATTGTGTGGTTTGGTTGTGATCGCTTGACCATAGGAACCAAAAAAACATTAAGAGGTTGGGCTACTGTAATTATAAAGTCGCTTGCATTAGCATAAATTTTACTATTACTTGTAAGTTTGTCTCAAATTAAGTTTGTTTTTTAATTTTCATAGAGTCAAAATCTTAAGTGCAACTTTGCATATTAGAAAGAGTGAAGGCATTTTGTAACAACAACTTGATTTTTAATTTCATGCTATGTTGTCTCCCGTGTTGCCACATGTTATTGTGGACCTAGCTAGGGTGTAAATGAATTGAGCTTGAGCCATGCTCGACATAAGCTTGAGCTTAATTTTATGAGTTCTAGCTCGAGCTTGTTCTTAATTTTGTGAGCTCGAGCTAATTTATTTATTTAAAAAGAGAGAAAGTGATATTAATTCAAGTTATTGTAAAAATAAAATGACAAATAAAAAGTACAATTATGAGATAAATAATAAGAAATCACTTGATTTAAAATATAATTTTTTAATGTTTTTTAATAATTAATAGATAATATCTCGAATTTTAATATGTTTTGAGTTTATTTTATGTTTTTATATATATATATATATATATATAAATTAATCAACTCATGATCTCATCGAGCTTAGCTCATGCGCCACATGGCGAGCCAAAGCCCAAACTAGCTCACGATTCGGCTTGGCTTAGTTACACACTTTGACCTTGGTAGTTTTTGTAAAGATGTTGATTACATTGCCGACCGTGGACTCGCAAGGTTAGATCCGTACAATTAATGACATTATAAAGATTGTAACTCGACTCACATGATTTAATTTAGATAGTCTTTTAATTTACTATTCCCAACTTTCCGGTCTGTTAATTTATTGCAGTTTTTTTAAATACATGAAAACCGGGGAAGTGATTTTAAAGCATAGATTTATCCTTAATTCATGATTTTAGCATCAAATTTCCAAGAAGGAATCATTTTGATAAAATATTAAAACAATAATAATTTGAGTTAAAAATGAAATTAATATTACAGTTGATGTATATTAGCCTAATATGTTATGTGATAATCATAGAAGTATTAATTAACATAAAATAAATTGTATTTTAGTTTATGTGCCTAGTGATTAAACTTATATAATTAAATTTGATATTTCATATCATATCCCCATCATTACTTGTCTCAATGATTTGGGGTCGACTTTTTAAATCTATAATTTATATTTTTGATTTTTGCTGAGTATGAGTTGTCATTCGTTCTTGCGAAGTGCTATTTAAGGCATTAAATCTATTCTTCACAAATCATTTTAAACAACCTCTATCAATGTAATCTTATGTCTACATCTTCTCCATCTTTATTTTATAATATTAATATTTTCAGAGTCATCTAATGCATATATTTTCTAACCTTTATTTTTCATGTCCTAATCACCGAAATTTCTTTTCACTTACCTTATTTTCAACAGATACTATTCCAACTATTTCTCTAATATAGTCATGCTTTAATATGATCTTCAAAATTGTCATACGTTCATCTTAACATTCGTCTTTCTTTTACATTGAATGAAGATATTAATAACCTTTGATCATTCAATATTCTGATCCATACAACATCTTTGCTTAATTATATTTCATGAAATTTATCTTAAAATCTTCATGATATTTCTTATTTCACAAAATTCTTCAGACAAGTCTCCATTTTGCCGGTTTTTGCCTTAAATATGGAGAATATATCTTTGCACTTCTTCTTTGTTGCATAGTAGATTCAAGTTATTTAAATTAATTACACATAAGTATCAACTTTTGCTCTAATAATATTGAAATAAAATTTTAATAAATTTTTAATATGGCACCAATTAAAATTACGCATTTTGTATGAGTTTTTATTCAATTAATTTTAAATCTGTTATCTTTAAACAGTTTTATTATTCAAAATTTCAATTAATCTAGTGGAAATTTTTTCACTTAGAACTATATCATTTACAAAAAGCATACATCAAGCCAGCTTGTTTTGAATATCTTTTGTATGTATCTTTATAGGAAATACATATTTGACATAAATCTACTATTTAATTAAATCACTCGGCAACCATTTCTATTATTAGTCAATGCTTCATCATACATATCTCTGTTAAAATTAATGTTGTTTTTGACACACCTTTTTACTTCAATGCACGCCAAATAAATTTTCATTGTTCTTGACCATATGCCTTCTCAAAGTTAAGAAAGGTATTTGAAGGTCATTTCCTTGTTCTATTTATTAAATTTCTTGACACAAATTTGCTTTCATATTATGTATTTTTGGCTGTTTTCTTATTCTATACATCTCTATTCGTTGCATTACAACAAATCATTATGATAGTAGATATTTATGGCGTGAAATCAAATTGGTCTTTGAAATTTAATTAATCTTAAGTACCATTATTTTCTTATATAGCTTCATTGCATGAATAATAAATTTAATTTGTTTATAATTAGTACAATTTTTAAAATGCCTTCGCTATTAAATATTAATATCGAAGTACTTTTTATCCATTCATTCTACATTTTCTTAATCTTTAGAATTCCATTCAAAATATTTGCTGATCAAAACAATTGCAAAATCCCCTATAACCCACCCTTGAAATCATAATATTTTTTTTATTTGTATCTAATGCCTACTTTTATGCATTTTATTCGGAGCTAATTTCACTTAAATTTATCGATAAATCTATAATATAATTCGTTATATTGTTTACTATGCTTTTCCAAACTAATTTTTTTTAAAATAATTTTTTAGATATCTTCATTTTCAATCAAGATTTAATTATCTTAACTTATAATACATTTAACTTGATATAAATCCTATGCTCTCTTGTTGCTTGTTATAGCTATTCTATATATCTCATTCTCTTACTTTTTTTTCGTACAAAACTTATTGTATAAATCAGCCAAAGTTGTAGCTTTTGTTTTACTCACTATGCTTTTTACAAAGCTTTTGGCTTATTTAATTTTTACTATTTTTTAAAAAACTCATTTTCTTACTTAATAATTTTTTGTAACTCCTCACTCCAGTACCAGTGTTCCTTACCCGTGCTTGATTTATTTATGATCTCTCTTGAAATTTATACATGAATCTCTTAGTGGAACTAATCGTCTTTTCTCAATTAGGTTTAGATCAATTAAATATGTCTACTTTTCCTCCCATTGTAACATGTGACTACATATTTTGAAAGTTTAATATTTTTTTCGCTTTTCAATTTCCAGGACTTGGTTGTGATGTAATAATTTTTTTTCTTAGTTATTGTTCTTTTAAGATATAAATCCATAACTTCTACTTTGTAGTGTGATCAAACTCTCTTGAAATCATTTTATAATCTTTATAAAAAGCTTTTCCTTTTCATCTAGTAAAAAAATATTGGTTATTAGATGATCTNATAGTTTTCATCATTCAGCCAACTTTTGACAGTTTCAGTCGGTTTTGGTAGTTACAGCTGCTACGATGCTTTCACTCTTCGTTCTATGCATTTCCAATTGAATTTTTTGAAACTAAGCTTAAAGAGGTTGTAATTAAAAATTTCAATTAATTTTGAAAGGTCTCTACTGAAATTGATCTTTAACCCTGCTATAACAAATTCGTTCTGTCAAAACTAAAACCTATTATTTGAAAGGGACAATTATGGAAATTGAAGTTGGCGCAGCTTTTCTTGTGCAATCCTGCGAACATTTTTGTTCAACGTACTGATTCAATTTTTCCTATGAGTTTTTGTAGTTAGTAAATGCATATTTTTATTTTTTAATGTGCTTATGGAAATTGAAATTTCTGTTTCTTGATTGGTTCAGAGAGAAGTGGAATCAAGGAGATTCAAGTTGGTATTGTGGCTGTATTTGACGGCCATAATGGTGCAGAAGCCAGTGATTTGGCTTCCAAACTTCTAGTGGAGTATTTTTCATTACATGTGTACTTTCTTCTTGATGGAATATACTCTGCAACACTTAAAAAGTCTGTTGAAAAATTGACATACGATGAAAAGCAAAATGCGATTATCCGTGTGCTTGAATCGGCCAAAAAGGAAAGTTGGCNACATTTCGAGCTTAAAAATTTGTTCGTGTTCGGCTCGTTAGGCTTAACGAATGAGCCGAACACGAGCTGCTTGATGAGCCGAACACGAGCTGTTCACGAACAACGAGCCAAATTGACAGCCCTAATCTTGAGAAAAGTGGGAGAAAATGAGCAACTTATATCATTATCGTTATGATGGCCTTGGCACGAATATGCATATGATTTTATGAAAATTCAAAATTTGATAATCCATTAATCATTTATTTTAAAATTGCATATGATTTTATGAAAATTATAAATATGCATATTTCCGAATTCCATTTTAAACGATTTTAGGCTTCAAACATCCCCTCAAAGCGCTCTCTTCTTCGAGTGTTGCGGAACTCTCTCTGCAGAGTTCTGCCGGGAAGAAAACCATAATCCTTCGAGATATGTCATGGAAGCCAATCATCCTGTTAGGGTTTCTGTTCCTCTTGATTTCATTGCTCGCAGCCGAAACCCAAACTTGTCTGGCTGTTTACAAGGAGGGCGGCGCCCCGGCAGTGTTTCAGTCGCCTAAGTGCCCTCGGTGGACGCTTCCCGCCGATTCTCCCGGCGGATCTCCCACCAACTGTCAGGTTGCTGTTCTCCAGGGGAGGCGCAGGTCTCAGGAAGACCGCGCCGTCTGTGTCCTAGATATAAGGATTCCATTCTTAGGTATGGAATGTTCTTTCTTCTCGTTGTTTTTTTAAGGGGTCATTACAGAAGGCACTGAATATTGTAATAAAAAAGCTTGTAGTTCATGAAGAGCTTATTGGACTGCTTAAGATGCTCTGTTCGATTCTTTCATCTAGTGTTTGAATATGAATGGATATTTTGGGCTCAGTTTTTAGATGGGTTGAATATGAGAACATTTTGTTCAATCGTATCCAGCTCGTTATTGCCGATTTTTTTTTTTTATTTTTTTTAAATTGGTTCATGATTGGCTCCTGCTTGGTTTGAATTCTAAGGAAATGAAAACTGTTCTGAAAGTCTAAGTTTAAATTTAATTTTCTTTAAAAATAATGATTTTATTTTCACACATAAAAATGATGGAAAAATAAATCATCTTTTTTTTAAAAAAGCATGTTTTCTCAACCAACAAAATGAACCTTAATTATTATTCTTTATTTGGTGCGGTGAGATAAACGGTAAATTTATCAGTATAGTCGTTGGTACAAGTTTTTTCCCTTGAACTTGGAAAATCATTGTATCGCTTGTGATAGCTTGTGCATCTGGCTGCTGCCTTGTGTGTCAAAAACTTGAGTTGCTCGGGCAGTAAGTAGGGGTGTAAATCAACCGAGCTTTAGCGAGCCTAAGGCTTGTCTGTGTTTGGCTTGTTCGAATTTTTTGTTGTTTGTGTTCGACTTGTGTCCAAAATGGCTCGTGAATAACTTGTTCATGTTCTTCTCGATTTAAACTTGTTTGTTTGAATTAATCTTGTGTTCGGCTTAAAATAATAATTTATAAAAAAAATTATATGAAATAATATATTTAAATTACAAAAATTAAAATTTTATTTTAATACTCTCCTTAAAGAGATTAAAATCCAATTTCTACTTCCACAAGACCGCAACCATGCCATGCATGAGATGGCTTTTGAGCAACTGAGATTCATTTTAAAGGAGAATAGTTTAAGTTCTTATGTCTTTATTCTCAATGTGGGATTAAACGCAGGAGGGAGGGCGGTACTACGAGGCATTCAAGCAAGAGGGAAGGCGGGACCGTGGGGAAACCAGGAAGGAGGGAAGCGGGAATGGGGCTGTGGGAGCAATTTTTTTTGAGTCATTTACATACACACCCAATTCTTATGTCTTTACGTATCCATCACAAAAATTTTGGCCGGACTGCGCGCGGGATAGATTGCTGGTCCAAATTTTTTTCTTTGAGGCTTACGTACATACCGCACAATTTTTATGTATTTACATATTCGACACAGAAATTTTATTTTTAATCTGCAATCCTAGCTCAAATTATTTAAATATTAAGAAAATTTAATATTTTATCAATACATTATATAAATATAATATATAAATATTGTACTAATATTATTTTATTATTGTTTAATTAATTTTAGCCAAATCGAGTCGAACACGAATGAACAGAACCTTTGTTCGTGTTCGACTCTTTTGTATATTGAGTTAAAAAAGTTTGTTCGTGTTTGATTCGTTTGCTTAACAAATGAATTGAACATAAGCTACTTGAGAGCTGAACACTAGTTGTTCGTGAACGATGATCTTTTTTGAAAGCCCTAGCAATAAGGACATGGTTTTTAGTTATTTTTTGATTGATTTGCAATTAGCTATAGTTATGTCCCCAGTCCAAGGAAGCTTTCAGCATTTTATTACAATGCTAAAATGTTATGGACGTGAAACTAAAGTATGCTGAGCTTTGGTGAGTTAATTTTCTAGCATGAAACAACTGTAGTTTGTAGATTAGTTGTATGCGTGTTTAAAAAGAAGCTTTTAAACTCATATTGGGTTTCAATTCTGGCTCTTGCAGAAGTTACATTTGGAGATTTTTGAAGTCTTGGCTGTTTTGGCATTTTGTTTTGATCTTTTTTAATTTTATAAAATCTTTTAAGAAATGGAAAGATAGTTTTCATCATTCAGCCAACTTTTGACAGTTTCAGTCGGTTTTGGTAGTTACAGCTGCTACGATGCTTTCACTCTTCGTTCTATGCATTTCCAATTGAATTTTTTGAAACTAAGCTTAAAGAGGTTGTAATTAAAAATTTCAATTAATTTTGAAAGGTCTCTACTGAAATTGATCTTTAACCCTGCTATAACAAATTCGTTCTGTCAAAACTAAAACCTATTATTTGAAAGGGACAATTATGGAAATTGAAGTTGGCGCAGCTTTTCTTGTGCAATCCTGCGAACATTTTTGTTCAACGTACTGATTCAATTTTTCCTATGAGTTTTTGTAGTTAGTAAATGCATATTTTTATTTTTTAATGTGCTTATGGAAATTGAAATTTCTGTTTCTTGATTGGTTCAGAGAGAAGTGGAATCAAGGAGATTCAAGTTGGTATTGTGGCTGTATTTGACGGCCATAATGGTGCAGAAGCCAGTGATTTGGCTTCCAAACTTCTAGTGGAGTATTTTTCATTACATGTGTACTTTCTTCTTGATGGAATATACTCTGCAACACTTAAAAAGTCTGTTGAAAAATTGACATACGATGAAAAGCAAAATGCGATTATCCGTGTGCTTGAATCGGCCAAAAAGGAAAGTTGGCTAAAGTGGGGTCAAAAAAGGTTTGGATGTACAGTTCTCTCCTATTAATTACGACTTACTTTTAGAGTATTCAGTGTTACTATTAATTTTATGATACATATGGTTTGATATAAAATTTTGTATCTGATTTTTTGAATCATCTTGAATTCATGTATATTTACTGCCTGCATCAATTATTTGCTATATTAATTGTTATCTAATAACTCATTTTCATGACTATAAATTTTTTTTTGCATGCCATCGGTGCTCTTCTTTTTATGCTGCTATATGCTGTTGTTATAATAGTTGAATATTTACCTATTAAATGTTTTATTTTTATCTAGTTTTCTATTTTTTATTTTGTATAGTCCGGTGATAGGAAAATGGGGTATTAGGGCCTCAGAGGGGTCACACTGTTGCGAAGTTGTGGTTTTTGGGTGTTGAGATGTTATTTAGTTGAACTCATCATCATGAGATAACCAATGGCTCGAGTCCTACTCTATTTTTCTCTATGCCCTGAAATGGTTTTGTCTGGTTATTCTTGTTTGTTTCATTTTTGTTGAACCCAAGAAACTTGGACTTAGGGAGTTAAAACCATAACTGCGTTTGTTGGGTGTGTGTTCAGGTAATTAATTGTCCGATGGTCTTAGAAATGTTTCCCTGAAAAACTGTTTGAGAAGGTGGTTGAGAAATATTCATAATTGCCATAACCATAAATTGAGATCCACTGATCCTATTTATTTGATTTGATTTGATTGTAGCCCAATGTGACCTAAATTTTAAGTTTTGATTTTTGAAATGCTGAGGCGCTATTATTGAATAGATTAATGGATCTTTTATTCAAGTATGTGCTATTTGTACTTTCTTTTATGTTTTAAAATAGATGGACGTGTTATTGAGAAAATGCATTTCGCAAAATTAATTTCAGTTTCAACTTGGCATTTTCTTCATATTGATTCATTATAATATTTGTCATATTAATGGACAGCTCTGTGTGGTCATCTACTATTTTTGATGATGCATTTCATTTGGAAATTCTTAAAGAATCACTGCTCAGGACAATTCATGACATTGATGTGACATTTTCAAAGGAAGGTTTTTTATCTGCTTATGTATTGAATCATAATTTTTTGAATTGAATACGTGTTTGACTTTCCATTTTCCATAACCTCATGCAGGAAGCTCTAAAAGCCAACCTTGATTCTGGCTCAACTGCGACAATTGTTCTTATAGCAGATGACCGTATTTTGGCCGCCAATGTAGGTGATTCAAAGGCCTTTTTGTGTTCAAAAAGTTCTGATCCTTTCCTTGAAATAGGTTGGCATTTTTTTTAAGAGAAAGGCATACTCATTATATTTTCTCTGATTATTAATATAGATTTAAATCTTATAAAATGTAAAAACTTAAAAACTAATGGCACATGTTTATTTGTTAACACTTGCAGCACTCATCTTCAGCAATTTTTTTTTACTTCTTTGGGTTTGAATAAAAAAATTTTGGGTCATTGCATGATTTCCATTTCTTCATTTTCAGGCAGTAAGTCAAAATTAAATAGGCGCAGGAGACATGAAGCAGCTATATCCCCAATTAATGCATATGAAGGCTCTAAAATGGGAAATTATAATGCAGTACGATATTATGCTAAGGAACTTACAAGAGATCATCACCTTGCCCGAGATGATGAAAGGAATCGTGTGGAAGCTGCTGGTGGATATGTGGTGGAGTGGGCTGGAGTCCTTCGGATCAATGGGGAGCTAGCTTTGTCCCGAGCAATTGGAGATGTGCCTTTCAAGAGGTGGGGCTTTGATGTTTTGATTGTCCACTGTTCCTCCCATAAAGTTTCTCACATTCATTTATTACTGCACATGCAAATACTATTACAACACCATACAAGATACACTTTAGTCTAACTTTGTTGAATGAAACAATGGAAATGAACATTTTTTTTTCCATAAATTTAGAATCAGATAATAAAATGAGCATAATAAGAAACAATTGTGAAGAATTATTAGATAAATACTAGAAACACAAGGCAAAGTAAAAAATGAATGTGATGATATAGGATGAAATATCTATTGATAGAATCAAAAAATTAGTGGAACTCATTTAAAGGGCTTTGTTTGAAGCTTGTCTAGCCTTAGGCGCTATGATGCACGAACACTTCTAATCAAGGAGCCTTGTAGTTTCAGACACATATCGAACACGGACACTGCTCCTACACGTGTTGGACACGACATGAAAATGTCTGATTTAAATAATATTAAAAAAGGACACACAAGATGAGCATGACATGCACAAGATATGTGTGTCCAAAATTAATGAATTAAAAGTTAATGAAAAATATTTTTAAGACTAAAAAAAAAAAAAACTAATTTTAATGCAAAATTTATGAAAGATTTACATACATATCAATCAAGTTTTATGTATTTACATATCTAACACCTAATATTTATATATATGCCTCCTTGCATATGTGTATTTCATTTTTTAAAAGGGAAAATTCCATATATAACACCCAATTCTTTTCCCATCTCACAACTAAACTTTTATTTTTACACAAATAGCACTTTACCTATTGATGAAAAGATATATTTGACTATTAAAATGTGATAATGAGTGTTACTTTTCTTATGATGTTTATAATTATGAAAGTTGAGGTGTGAGATAGATTAATATGAAAATTTTGGGTGCTATGTATGTGAAAGCCCCTTTTTAAAATTGGATGTATATTAGATGTGATATGAAATATTTGAATGATATAAATATAATAAATAAAATTT
>JXCR01096164.1:0-19581 GCA_002079205.1 Phalaenopsis hybrid cultivar | reverse complement strand
TTTTTTTTTTGTTTATGATTAAAGTCAAAAAATAAAACAAAAAATATCTCATGAGAAATCTATAAACTACATCAAATGTGAATTTGAGTAAACTTACCCTATAAATAACATATAAAATAAGTTATTGAATCCTTTGTACCACTTATTGTCATCATCGTTGCTTGCTAAAGGGTCTCCAACTCAACGTAGCTTGATGGATGCCACTTGTTGTCAACCTAGAGGCTTGCAGTATGAACCCTCGCAGACAGCATTGAAAACGGCCCTCGAGAATGTGGAGATTTGACTTCATGTGCCAATGCAGTGTACTTGATGGACTTTGTTCAAAGAGTGAGATTGAGATTGATTAAGAGGCAGGGAGGCAATGCGTACGAATAACAACCTAGGGCTTTATTCATAGGATGTATTACATTCATATTAAACGATTGCTATGTATTTAAATATCTAACATTTAACCCTTAATTTTTTTTCTTTACTGTATATTAAAAAGAGCCAACACGACAAAGATAGTCCACGAGCCCTAAGCAAGGAAACAACCCTTTAGGCCTTACCATCAATGACCTAAAGATACCTCCCCAACCATATGAGTTTGGGTGTCATAGGAGAGGCATGCCTCAAACTAGAAGGCGGATCAACTCTAAAGGACCCAATTGATCAGATCCGAGAGAATGAAGTTGCCGTCATCCAAGTAAAATGGATAGGAAAGAGCGATGGACCCCAAATGCCCCAGGGGCAGATACCCGGGCTTCCGTTGAATGACTAAAAAATCTAGCTCTATTCGGCCGCACAGCCTCTTGGCTCTATAATTAGCCGGTCAAAATGCTAGACAGTTATATCTTGCAGTCGCACAGGCCTAGTTCAAGCATTGACTAAACTAAGCCCGCCGTGCCTATGCTCTGTAGGGGTACAGTATGTAATTACGTGCAAAACCCTTTCTATATATAAGGGCCAATTTCATGAATAAGGGTCACAAAATTTTTACTATCTCTTTTTTCTCTTCCCAAGCCCCTTTTTATTTCTGAAGCTCTATTCCTTGGGAGTCTCTCAGACAGATTTGGATCCAGCATCCTAAAAGTTGCAGTGAGCAAGGAAAAATGTCATAAAAAAGAAAATGAGCACCGAGATCCTTGAAGGAAGTGAGTGACCAAAGGGTGGTAACTAACATACAACCCCATAAGACAACATAGAGGAACACATGCAAACAGGATTATAGGAGATGCAAGCCCCAATCATGGAACATCTTATGGACTAGACCGTTGATTTCATGAGGGCAATTGTAGCCCTAACAAGAGCTTAGACCCTACAAGAGCAGAACCTACCTTAGGAGGTGGCATCAGTACATAATGGCTGAAAGGCGAACCCCGATTCTGAGGCAACCGATGTCAATCGGTACCACGACAGTGGTGCGTGATTTGAAATGACCTTTGGTAAATTTTGGGTAATTTTGGGATTTTTGGCAAAAATTAGGGTTGTATGGGGTATTTTGGTCATTTGGTGATTTTGGGATAGAATGGGCAAGTAAGACATGAAGCCATGCCAAACCAATAGGAGTCATTTGAGGACTCATTTTGGATGTTCAATATGTTGGTCCTAACCCTCTTAGCCAAGGATTAGGGGTTTTGGTCCATCCACATGAGCTTCCCAAAACGAGTTAGGAGACCAAATTATAGGGGTCTTAGGGTTTGGGGTATGTGAGAAGGTGTGTGCAGGATAGCATAACCAAAACCAGACCACTCAGGGTTAGTCCTAAGATTTGACCATCCTATAGGAAACTCCTCTTGAGCTCCTCCATACTGACCCCACCTACTAAGTACTAGAGGTTAGGACCAATATGTGGAACTTTAAATTCATCAGAGAAGAGTGTAGAATTTCTAATTTTGAGGATTCCTTTTCTAGTACTCTAGAAATAGTCAACAGGAAAGTCCTTTGGCTATACCTTAGGCTACTAAAGAGGAAAAAAATNTCGCAGACAGCATTGAAAACGGCCCTCGAGAATGTGGAGATTTGACTTCATGTGCCAATGCAGTGTACTTGAAGGACTTTGTTCAAAGAGTGAGATTGAGATTGATTAAGAGGCAGGGAGGCAATGCGTACGAATAACAACCTAGGGCTTTATTCATAGGATGTATTACATTCATATTAAACGATTGCTATGTATTTACATATCTAACATTAAAACCTTAATTTTTTATCTTTATTGTATATTAAAAAGAGTCAGCACGAATCACAAATATAGTCCATGGGCCCTAAGCAAGGAAACAACCCTTTAGGCCTTACCATCAACGACCCAGACATACCTCCCGAACCATATGAGTTTGGGTGTCATAGGAGCGGCATGCCTCAAACTAGAAGGCGGATCAACTCCAAAGGACCCAGTTGATCAGATTCGAGAGAATGAAGTCGTCGTCATCCAAGTAAAATGGATAGGGAAAGAGCGATGGACCCCAAATGCCCCAGGGGCAGATACCCGGGCTTTCGTTGAATGACTAACAAACCTAGCTCTATTCGGTTGCACAGCCTCTTGGCTCTATAATTAGCCGGTCAAAAGGCCAGACGGTCGTATCTTGCAGTCGCACAGGCCTAGTTCAAGCATTGACTAAAGTAACCTCGTCGTGCCTATCTCTGTAGGGGTACAATATGTAATCACGTTCAAAACTCTTCCTATATATAGGGGGTCAATTTCATGAAATAGGGTCACACAAATTTTACTATCTCTTTTTTCTATTCCCACTCCCCTTTTTTTCTGAAACTCTATTCCTTCGAAGTTTCTCAGACATATTTGGACCCAACATCCTAAAAGTTACGGTGAGTAAGGAAACATGTCATAAAAAAGAAAATGAGCATCGAGATCCTTGAAGGAAGTGAGTGACCAAAGGGTGGTAACTAACATACAACCCCATAAGACAACATAGAGGAACACATGCAAACAGGATTATAGGAGATGCAAGCCCCAATCATGGAACATCTTATGGACTAGACCGTTGATTTCATGAGGGCAATTGTAGCCCTAACAAGAGCTTAGACCCTACAAGAGCAGAACCTACCTTAGGAGGTGGCATCAGTACATAATGGCTGAAAGGCGAACCCCGATTCTGAGGCAACCGATGTCAATCGGTACCACGACAGTGGTGCGTGATTTGAAATGACCTTTGGTAAATTTTGGGTAATTTTGGGATTTTTGGCAAAAATTAGGGTTGTATGGGGTATTTTGGTCATTTGGTGATTTTGGGATAGAATGGGCAAGTAAGACATGAAGCCATGCCGAACCAATAGGAGTCATTTGAGGACTCATTTTGGATGTTCAATATGTTGGTCCTAACCCTCTTAGCCAAGGATTAGGGGTTTTGGTCCATCCACATGAGCTTCCCAAAACGAGTTAGGAGACCAAATTATAGGGGTCTTAGGGTTTGGGGTATGTGAGAAGGTGTGTGCAGGATAGCATAACCAAAACCAGACCACTCAGGGCTAGTCCTAAGATTTGACCATCCTATAGGAAACTCCTCTTGAGCTCCTCCATACTGACCCCACCTACTAAGTACTAGAGGTTAGGACCAATATGTGGAACTTTAAATTGAGCAGAGAAGAGTGTAGAATTTCTAATTTTGAGGATTCCTTTTCTAGTACTCTAGAAATAGTCAACAGAAAAGTCCTTTTGGCTATACCTTAGGCTACTAAAGAGGAAAAAAACNCTGATCTTTTCATATATAGGGAGTATGAATTAAAGTATTCATTAACTATTTGATATTTTAAAACTAGTATATTATTTCTTAAATATTGTATAGAAAGAATTTAAGAGAAAAAGGAGTGCTAAAATGCAATATCATATAGTCACACCTTACTTTTATAAAATTTATCAGGACATAACTCACTAACAAGTTTATTGAAGTCCTATACCTTCAAAACTGTTAAAATAATCATCCAAATCAAAAATAGTACAAACTCGTGTAGTTTACAGGNGAAAGAATTTAAGAGAAAAAGGAGTGCTAAAATGCAATATCATATAGTCACACCTTACTTTTATAAAATTTAGGAGGATATAACTCACTAACAAGTTTATTGAAGTCCTATACCTTCAAAACTATTAAAATAATCATCCAAATCAAAAATAGTACAATCTCGTGTAGTTTATAGACTCGAATTGTTTTTGAGATAGTTCTTGGACACTACCGTGCAGGTTTCTTATGAAAATTAAAGATAAAAACAATAGTNGTTTTTGAGATAGTTCTTGGACACTACCGTGCAGGTTTCTTATGAAAATTAAAGATAAAAACAATAGTTTTTGTTTATGATTAAAGTCAAAAAAATAAAACAAAAAATATCTCACGAGAAATCTATAAACTACATCAAATGTGAATTCGAGTAAACTCACCTTGGAAATAACATATGGAATCCAAATAGGTCTTTGCAAAATAAGGATAACAAAAAAGCCAAAGCTTAATACCTTTATAAAATTTATCGAGACATAACTTACTAACACGTGTATTGAAGGCATATATCCTCAAAACCGATATAATAATCATCCAAATAAAAAATAATACAAAAGTTTTTGGACACTACTCTGCAAGTTTCTAATGAAAATTAAAGATAAAAACAACATNTACAAAAGTTTTTGGACACTACTCTGCAAGTTTCTAATGAAAATTAAAGATAAAAACAACATNGATTAAAGTCAAAAAAATAAAACAAAAAATATCTCACGAGAAATCTATAAACTACATCAAATGTGAATTCGACTAAACTCGCCTTGGAAATAACATATGGAATCCAAATAGGCCTTTGCAAAATNCCACTATTGAATTTAATTTTTCATGTGTAGAAATAATCCCATTTCGGTTGAAAACCGACCAAAGTTTGTGACACAATGGAAGCCACAACCCATAGCGGAAGTGGTCTCAATACATCATCAGGTCATCTCCATATTTATCGATAGCCCTTTCATCTGGACAGGCAACTCACATCTTAATGGTAACATGAAAGATAAAAGTTTTTTCAACAATGGCGACATCCGATGATGACAGAATGGAGCATTCGAGAGCTTCCACTTGCCCAAAAATCTGGGTGGTCCTCGTCGGAGCCATTTAAATGACGAGGGCTAAATGATAGCAAACCACGGACAAGGGAGATCTAAGAGCCTGAAGGGGAAAGTCAGAAGGCACACACTTAGGCCACCTAATACCCTTTTATAGAAACTCTACTAGAGGTAAAGTGTTGCTCACAANTTTCATGTGTAGAAATAATCCCATTTCGGTTGAAAACCGACCAAAGTTTGTGACACAATGGAAGCCACAACCAATAGCGGAAGTGTTCTCAATACATCATCAGGTCATCTCCATATTTATCGATAGCCCTTTCATCTGGAGAGGCAACTCACATCTTAATGGTAACATGAAAGATAAAAGTTTTTTCAACAATGGCGACGTCCGATGATGACAGAATGGAGCATTCGAGAGCTTCCACTTGCCCAAAAATCTGGGTGGTCCTCGTCGGAGCCATTTAAATGACGAGGGCTAAATGATAGCAAACCACGGGCAAGGGAGATCTAAGAGCCTGAAGGGGAAAGTCAGAAGGCACACACTTAGGCCACCTGATACCCTTTTATAGAAACTCTACTAGAGGTAAAGTGTTGCTCACAGGGATCGAGACAAACGTCTTGTCGAGCACATACAACCAAATTTACCAGAAAAAAAAATAAAATAGATGTTTTCTTTATCCGAAAAAGCATGATTACATAAAGATCTAATCTGACCAAAAATCTTTCACCAATTGATCTTCAGCCGTCTCAGCCAAAACTCAACCTCTCCTATTTAACCTCCTAAACAAAGTCTAGCCACCAAGTTTGAACCAATTGATCTTCAGCCGCCTCAGCCAAAACTCAACCTCTTTTATTTAACCTCCTAAACAAAGTCTAGCCACCAAGTTTGAATTGATTTGCTCGGTGGGCCTCAGAACTGACCTTCATGGCAAAAGTGTCCCTTCAAAAAAGCCCAACAATCTAACGACTAAGCCTATCAANTTTTATTTAACCTCCTAAACAAAGTCTAGCCACCAAGTTTGAATTGATTTGCTCGGTGGGCCTCAGAACTGATGACCTTCATGGCAAAAGTGTCCCTTCAAAAAAGCCCAACAATCTAACGACTAAGCCTATCACAACAACTCATTGTTCACGAGTAGTTCATGTTCGGCTCATTAAGAAGCTCGTGTTTGATTCTTTTGCTAAGTTAACGAGTCGAACACAAATACTTTTTTCTGTGCTCGATATATAAATGTGCCCAACATGAACAAAGATTTAATCATTCATGTTCTGCTCGTTTTAGCTCAANTATATATATATATATATATATATATATATATATATATATATATATATATATATATATATAATTGGTGAGCGATATTTTTGAAAATTTTTATTGATTACAAGGCTACAAAAATTTATAATTAATTTACATTATTAATTAAGAAAATAGAAAAATATACATTAAATTATTTTTAAATGATGTTTTAGTATAAAAAAGAAGAATTAAATCTCGCCCCAACCCTTAACATCCTATGGTTGTATAATCAGGGTTTTTAAAATGACTTTTGTTCACGAACAACTCTTGTTCGGCTCGCTAAGCAAATGAACCGAACACGGACATAATTTTTGTGTTAAAAATATAAACGAACTAAACACCAACAGTGATATTTTTTAACGAGCCAAAAAAGAGCGGAGACTTGCTCACTTGTGTTGGGCTCAATTATACCCCTGCTCACGACGAANGTTCGGCTCGCTAAGCAAATGAACCGAACACGGACATAATTTTTGTGTTAAAAATATAAACGAACTAAACACGAACAGTGGTATTTTTTAACGAGCCAAAAAAGAGCGGAAACTTGCTCACTTGTGTTCGGCTCAATTATACCCCTGCTCACGACGAGGAGCGGTCGCCTTCTCGCGCATCTCCTATATTCCGACATAGATCTCAGCCATAGCAGGCAATAATCACCTCCAACTCAGTTAGATGGAAAACTAAAGCTCTCGAAGACGACCAATAGGCCTCCAGAGTCTCGCTCTGATCTGCATCAAGTTTAGTAATATAACTGAACACTTCCCTCTCCCCGTCGACTGATCCCTCAGAACCTGAAACCGTGTGAAGGAATGGGCACCAACTTCTGTCAAAAATTGTTCCACCATAAGGTTTGCATCTCCGGAAGGAGCGTCCATCAACAAGCATCGAAAAAAAGGAGGAGAAAGGAAGACAAAGAAAAGAATAGCTCACCAAGGATCCAATTCACATCAGCCCATGTCCTTCTGGCCACATGACGAGACAGAAGATCGTCTGTCGACCCCATCCCATTGGGCGAGCTGCTCTCACAACTAACTCATTGAGCATCATACAGAAGTGGAATACCCATGACAGATGGTTGAAGTAGAGTCCTCTCAGGTCTACCACGAACCAAGTCNAATAATCACCTCCAACTCAGTTAGATGGAAAACTAAAGCTCTCGAAGACGACCAATAGGCCTCCAGAGTCTCACTCTGATCTGCATCAAGTTTAGCAATATAACTGAACACTTCCCTGAAACCGTGCGAAGGAATGGGCACCAACTTCTGTCAACAATTGTTCCACCATAAGGTTTGCATCTCCGGAAGGAGCGTCCATCAGCAAGCATAGAAAAAAAAAGGAGGATAAAGGAAGACAAAGAAAAGAATAGCTCACCAAGGATCCAATTCACATCAGCCCATGTCCTTCTGGCCACATGACGAGACAGAAGATCGTCTGTCGACCCCATCCCATTGGGCGAGCTGCTCTCACAACTAACTCATTGAGCATCATACAGAAGTGGAATACCCACGACAGATGGTTCAAGCAGAGTCCTCTCAGGTCTACCACGAACCAAGTATGACGGCTCTTCTTCATCCTTTTTCGACCTCTTGGCTAGCTTCTTCCCAACGGTTCACCATCAAAATTACACGATCTGCTCCCAAGGGCAGTGAACCTCTCAACCTTATCAGCGGATTTCTATGCAGAAACAGATCTCTCTCTATAACATAGATAGGAACAAATTTTGGATAATTGAGCATCCCCTGACATTCCCTATAAAATGAAAATTATCACAGAAACACTGCAAGTTTATTTATGATGTCAATAAATGAATTTTAATATAAGATATGCTTTGCCATCACCTTTATGATCAAATTTTTCTTGTGTTTTTTTGTTGTTGTCACTATGAAAGAGTAAGAAAAAATGGAGAACTCAATATGTACATCAAAAAGAGCCAACACAAATCGCAAAGACATTCCACAAATAATAAGCAAGGAAACACCCCTTAGGCCTTACCACCAACAACCCAAAGATACCTCCCCAACCAAACGAGCATGGGTGTCATAGGAGCGACCCCCTCAAACCGGAAGGAGGGTTGACTCCAGAGGACCCAANCAACCAAACGAGCATGGGTGTCATAGGAGCGACCCCCTCAAACCGGAAGGAGGGTTGACTCCAGAGGACCCAGTTAATTAGATCCGACAGAATAGAACTGTCGTCATCCAAGTAAAATGTATTGGGAAAGAGTGATGGTCCCTAAACACCCCAAGGGTAGAGACCAGGGCTCCCAGTGAGTGACTGGCAGGCCTAGCTCCATTTAGCCGCACAACCTCTCAGCTCTCTAATCAGCCGACCAAAAGTTTAGACAGTCGTATCTCGCAGCCACACGGGTCGAGTTCAAACATGAACTAAAGTACCCCCATCATACTTATGCTCCGTATGATACAATATGTAATCACGTGCAAACCCTTCTTATCCCTTCCTATATATATATGAGGTCAATTTCTTAAATTAGGGCCACACAATTTTTACTATTGAATACGGTGCTACTGTTTTTTTTTTTCTCTCCCCAGCTCCCTTTTTATTTCTAACGCTCTATTTCTCGGACGTCTCACGGACATATTTATATCCAATATTTATATAACTTTTCATATATTTGAAAAGGTGTTTCATTTTTTTCATAAGAGTAATATTTTTTATGTGATAAAAAAAATGAGTTATATATATAAAAATCAAAGTAGATGAGTTAGCTATATAATTACATAATCACCGTGTCGTTTCTACGTAAATGCCTTTTATTCTTAAATAGATTCATAAATCTTGAAATAAATTTTTGGGTTAGAGTAAATCAGGGGTTTTCATAGAAATATCACTAGATTTAATAAGTCCAGCCAAATAACAAAATACAAGTTTGATGAATTTACGAGCTTTCGGATTTAGTAGATCCAATTTTGTCTTTGATTCAGCCTAAATCCGGACTCACTAAATCTAAAGGATGGGTGGATTTACATTGTTACAAATTTAGTGATTTACTAAATCCTACCAAAATTAAGNTCTTATCCCTTCCTATATATATATGAGGTCAATTTCTTAAATTAGGGCCACACAATTTTTACTATTGAATACAGTGCTACTGTTTTCTTTTTTTCTCTCCCCAGCCCCCTTTTTATTTCTAACGCTCTATCTCTCGGACGTCTCACGGACATATTTATATCTAATATTTATATAACTTTTCATATATTTGAAAAGGTGTTTCATTTTTTTAATAAGAGTAATATTTTTTATGTGATAAAAAAAAAGAGTTATAAATATAAAAATCAAAGTAGATGAGTTAGCTATATAATTACATAATCACCGTGTCGTTTCTACGTAAATGCCTTTTATTCTTAAATAGATTCATAAATCTTGAAATAAATTTTTGGGTTAGAGTAAATCAGGGGTTTTCATAGAATTGTCACTAGATTTAATAGGTCCAGCCGAATAACAAAATACAAGTTCGATGAATTTACGAGCTTTCGGATTTAGTAAATCTAATTTTGTCTTTGATTCAGCCTAAATCCGGACTCACTAAATCTAAGGGACGGGTGGATTTACATTGTTACAAATTTAGGGATTTACTAAATCCTACCAAAATTAATTCTTACTTGCAACCAAACAACCCATAAATGTGATATTATATATTTAATCACATACGATTTGTGCCCTTATGCCCCCTTACACCTGATAAGTCTAGGCCAAGTTAAGCCCCAGCTCGAGCTCAATTTATAACAGTAAAAAGGGGAGCTTGAGCTCGAGCTTGCGGCTTAATAAGCCTGCTTGCAAGCTCGTTAACAAGTCCAGCTCGAGTATGCTTGTGAGTCAGATTGATTCTCACTTACACCCCCTAACTACATTATACTGGCTTAACGTACAAGATCAATGTGATATAAACAATAATGCTTAGAAGAGAATAGTTCAGGATCAAGAAAAAATGAAGGGGTATTTACATACATACCACAAAATTCTCGTGTATTTACTAATATAACACCTAAGCAGTCATATTTACATGCATACCACTCCAATTTTTAATATTACATCGAAAATACTATCATCACTATCTTTTTGTGTGAAATATAAATTTTCATGCATTCGTTTAAGACAACAAGATTGTGATGAATTTAATTATTACACTTTGCGTGCAAGATATGTAAATATAAAAGAATTGTGCGTCATGTATGAAAATTTCTCCCTTGTCGAATTTTTCCCTCAGATGACCGGACGGTTCTCTACGTCCGCAGTCCATTTAAATTCTGCCACGTCGAAATTCGGGTCCCGTGTTTCCACGTAATAAAAATAAATAAATAAATAACGTCGCGTTGAAGCCCGACCCTGCCCGAAATCCCTACGCATTTCGAGTATATGCCTTTTCTGTATTATCCCGCCTTTCAGCGTCTTCCCTCCTCCTTTAAGGTTTGCACGTCTCGACCCCTCAGAAACTTCTATTCTGCCATTTACAGTAGAAAAATAGTGTTTCAAAAAGCTTTTTTTTTTGCTCTGTTAGGGTTTAGTCATTGTAGACCTACGGTCACTTTGCTGTTTTGATGGAGATAGATTTCTCTCTTAATAAAGAAATATGAAGCATGGATTACGAAAACAATGTCAACACGCTTGGAACGGAGATGAGATTTCTTGCTTAACTGAATCCGTTTTCCATTTTTTTCTTGGATTGTCGTGAGTTTATTTTTGAAGTATTTTGTGGTTAGGGCTTAGTTATCTGCTGGTTATTTTGATGAAATGCTTAATAACCCAACAATAACCGAGAATAACCTAACAATAAATTTTATGGTTATTTCCATTTACTTTTACACTTACTTGATGGTTATTATCATGTTATTTTGGGATTACTTGTGGGTTATTATTGAAAAAATACCTAATAAATAACTGAATAATAACCTAAGAATAACCTAAAAAAATCCTTCTTATCTACATATATTGGGGTTATTTTGAGGTTATTTTAGGGTTATTTTCATTTACTTTAACATCTATTTGGGGGTTATTATCATGTTATTTTGGGATTATTTGCTGGTTATTGTTGAAGAAATACCTAATAACCCAATAATAATCCAACAATAACCCAAAAATAACCTAAAAAAAATCTTCTTATCTGATATTGGGGTTATTTTGATGTTATTTTAGGGTTATTTCCGTTTACTTTTACACTTATTTGAGGGTTATTATCATGTTATTTTGGGATTATTTGCAGTTTATTGTTGAAGAAATACATAATAACCCAGCAATAACACAAGAATAACCTAAAAAAATCCTTCTTATCTGCATATCTGATTATCTCTGTGGTATAATTCAAATTTATAGTTATTTGGGCCAGGAAATGATTGCAATGATCCAATTGTTCATAGTTTTCTTAATGCTATTGTTCATAATGAGGTAGAGGCTTACGAACACTATTGCGCTTATGCACATCATGTTGGTTTCACAGTCAGCAAGGACCACACCAGTTACTGGGCTAAATCCAAGCAAATTAAGTGGAATGATTATATTTGTGGAAAAGCAGGTCATAAGAGAGAATCACAGGTTTCCAATACGGTGAAGTACAGAAAAGCAGATACAAGGCTGGTTGTCAAGCAATGTTTGCTATGTTGTTGATGTTGATGGCAACTGGACAATAAAGAAATTTGTCGAAACTCATAGCCAGGCCTTGACATAATCCGGTAAAAAGCACCTTATACGTTCCAGTCGGAAGATTAGCGAGTTAAATGCAAATTTGCTTAGATCAATGACAGGTTCCGTGATTAGAACAGCGAACACATTTAATTTCCTTTCTACATAGGTTGGGGGAGTTGAAAACTTGGAGTGTATGATATGCCTACAACTTTATTCAAAGGGAAAGAGGAGGTAGAATTAAACAAGGTGATGTCAACTCTCTCTTACAATTATTCATAGAGCAACAAACTGAGGATAACATGTTCGCATGGGACTTTCAAAGTGATGAGGAGGGTAGACTTACAAGTTTTTTCTGGAGTGATGGGTCTTGCAAGCTTGATTATGATTATTTTGGGGATGTCGTCATCTTCAACACTGGCTACCGTTTGAATAAGTACAATCTATGTTGTACTTCCTTTTTAGGGATTAACCACCATCGGCAAAACGTTCTCTTCAGATTTGGTTTTTTATCTAACGAGACGTTATAGTCCTTCAAGTGGTTATTCAAAACATTCATTCGAATAATGAATGGTAAACATCCAATTACAATTTTTACAAATCAGGATCAAGCGATGTCAAGAGTCATTGATGATTGTACTCCACTCAAGAGACATAGAAATTTTCGTCGAAAGTTCATTGCGGGTTGGTGTACAAGAGCGTTAACAATCTATTTTACAAATGTATGAGGAAGTGTGATTCTGAAGAAGAGTTTGAAGATACTTGGGTTATAATGATTAAGTGAGGAAACCTACACAAAAACGTGTGGCTAAATTCATTATACCATATAAGACATAAATGGTCAACAACATTCAATAAAGAAATATTCAGAATGGGAATATTATCTACGTAAAGAAGTGAGTCCACAAATAATGTATGTCATGGTGCATCTAAGTCCACTACTTCTCTCACTGATTTCTTTCTGGGTTTTGAAAATATTATGAAATCTTGGAGAAGGAACGAGAAGGATGAAGACTTCAAAAGCTCTCAGAATGTTATTACACCAACTGTTAAAACAAGTCCAGTGTTGAGACAAGTTGCTACATATTACACCCGGAAGCTCTACTCCATGTTTGAGGAAGAGTTATTGCATGGGCTATGTGGATTAACTGTTGATTTCTCAGTTGATAGTCCATCTGAATTCTATGTTAGGAATTTGGATAATCGGGACACGAGTAAAGTCTAGATTGTTACATTTGACAGGGTTAATTGCGAGATCACCTGCAGTTGCAAGAAATTTGAAATGATGGGGTTGTTTTGCGCTCACTCTCTACGCATTCTTAATGCAGTAAATTTAATAAAAATTCCTGAGAAATATTTGTTATTGAGATGGTCTGCTAACGCAAAAAAAAAACATCTATAATAGTTTTGGATACAGACGTATGAAGGACTCTCAAATGTCTTGCAGAACTTCGAGTGGATTCCTATTTCGGTCACACGCTCAGAAGTTTTCCTACCAACTAATTAATAAAGCAGAAGGAAATGAACGCGCAGAGACATATATGTTGAAATCATTAAAAACAATATATGTAGGTGTTGATGATATATTAGATGGGAAGGATCCTAAACCAAATAAAAAAATTAAAAAAAAGAAATTGCATAACAGAGAGTGCAATGTGAATGATCCTGCAAAAATAAGATCTAAATGTATATCCAATACGAGGTTGAAAGGATACTGGGAAAAAAATAAAAGAGCTAAGAGTATATGTTTCTACATTACTTATATTTATTATTCTACGTAACATTAATTTTCTCTAACTTGAACCATTGTATGCAAAAAAGGATCAAGAAGCATACACGAGCCAAGAACCGCAGATCCATTATGACGCAAGTATGATTGCAGTGTCACATTCTCTGAGTCAGGTATAAAACAAGAATCTCACACTGCTATTCTGGTTTTACATTAAAATATGGTCATTAACATTCATTCCTATTTACAACAGAAAAACGTCACACCGGAACCAACATATACCTAAATTATGATGCATTCCATTAGTGAGATCTAAGCCAACTGAGACAAACACCTTCGATACTTGATTTGCAAGAAGAAGACAATAGATTTATATGTAATATGACCTTTTTATTAACAAAACAATGAACCCTTACATTATGATTGTTTTGATATGTTTTTTATGTGTACTGTACTATATAAATCTGTGTTGAATCTATTGTAAGGAACCTAGCAATAATCATGTATTAATCCTGTAATAGTACCTCAGCAATAATCTGGCCAAATACTCATCAATAACCTAATAATACCTCAATAATAAACCAGCAATAACCTGGCCAAAAACCCAGGAAAAAACCCAATAATATCCCAACAATAACCCATAATAACGAAGCAATAACCCATCAATAATCCAGTAATAATATGTACATAACCCGCAGTAATCCCTAAGTAGCAAAGAAATAACCTAACAATAACCCATCTACAACCTAGCAATTAGGAAAATGTCACTTGGGCTATTTTTAGGTTATAGCTGGGTTGTTGGTAGGTTATCTACCAATATCCCGTCAATAAACTAGTGAAACCCCAAAAATATTCTAAGAATAACTTGAAAATAACCTGAAAATAACTTAGTTATACCACGGCGATAACCTAGATTCTTTTCAGGTTATTTCTAGGTTATTTTTAGGTTACTGCTAGGTTATTTTCAGACTATTTCTATGGTATTTTCAGACTATTGACAAATTATTTTCAGGTTATTTCTATGGTATTTTCATATTATTGTCAAGGTATTTGTAGGTTATCGCTATGTTATTTTCAGATTATTTCTATGATATTTTTAGCTTATTGTTAGAGTATTTTCAGGTTATTTCTATGGTATTTTCAGATTATTGCCACTGTATTTTCAGCTTTATACATAAGTCCGCAAATACAAAATCATATGTAGTAATAGTTTAGTGCGACAGAACAGACAATCATACAGACATTAACCAAAGAATTTAATCATATTTATCATCCGAATAATTCATATAATTTATAAAATCAAATCAATCATATTTATCAAAAGGTTACTATCAGCATTTCAAACATATTTACAAAAAAAATACAGCTATACAAATATCATCCAAACAATTTAAATCTACAAATTTCATATGCAAGCTCTACCCTAAACTGAGGCATATCAGTCTGCCAGTTCTGTTTATCATTCCAATCAATTATGCCTTTTTTTATAATTGTTTCTATATATTTACAAACAAAAATACCGCAATCAACACTATTATTTTGTGTGGGAAGGCCTCTAATCGTGGTAACATCCCATGTAGTCGGGTCATTGAGGAAAGCTTCCCCGGCGTCCTTATGAAGATGTTTAATCTGGTAATAGAGATGATAGTTTAAATCAATGAAAGCATAATCAAAGGAAAAAAGTTGCTTACATAATAAATTAACTAAGGCTTAGTTTGTTTACCACGTCGCGTGGAACTCCCAAATGTATTTTATTAGGCAATGAGTCAAAGAATCTTCATTTACGTTCCTTCTGATTTCCAACAAGTAGAGTACAATGATCATTATTAATTATTGGAACTAAAATGATATTTTCTTGAGCTACAGCATCCATTATTACGTGGGCAACAATGTCTCGCGATGGATGGTTTCTATACATCTGCATAGTTCCAATAAGTTTAAATGAGTTTATAAGTTTAAAAAAAGCATGAATCACTACCATTGATGAGATTTTCGATGCTTACACAGTGTGCTGGAGAGACATATAAAAACGGTCTACAAGAATCGGGTGATTGACACCTTCTATTTTTCAATCCAATGATAAACATATAAATATGTTCCGTGCCCAATTCTTGATTATTCGAAAGTGAATCAATGCACATTTGACTTATATGACTATGGCCCATAGCAATTATTATGTCATCTCTGCATTTTGATGAAATATTTTTTATTAGATTTAATACAGGACTGAGGCAATAGATAAAAAAAGGATATGAGTTTACTTACCTAGCTTGTTATTTCTTCAAGCAGGTATCTATGACCTTTTGCATGTGTGAGGGTATGAGTTCTCTGCCAGGAAACTCTATGGTTGAAGAGTCCACAACTAAATGTGCTGTATGAACTACACCAGGGAGGGCACCTTTGAATACAACAATTGCTCCCTGTTGTTCCTCCTCCTATTTTTCTTCAGCCACTTCTATTGTACTGCTCTTCTCCTCTTGTTCCCCAGCTTCATCGATCTCAGGAGATGGTTGGGTAATCGACAATTCTTCTTCTGTCATTATTGGTAATGCTTTCACTTTCTTTCTATTTACTACAATGAATGGGGAAACTACTGTCCTCTTTTTTTATGGTGCCTCTAGACTTAATCCTTCGGACTAAGCTACCAAGAGGGGGTTCATTGATGTCTTCCTTTCCATGTTTATCGTCACCTTTATTTATTCCTTCCCCTATTTCAATATCAGCTGCAGCTTCATCAAATGCAGTCATTCTCCATATCGGCTGTTCTTCCCCCGCTTCCTCCATATAAGCAGGAGGTTGTTCTTCCATTGTTGGGCTTTCTTTCTTCTCATCAATTTCAGAACCAACATGAGATTCCATGTAAACTTTATTTAATCTTTTCTTTATTTCTTTGATGTCGGTCTTCGCTTCCACCATCGTATGCTCTATTTTATATAATCTATTATTTACAAAATCTTTGAATTGAAATAAAAAATTTATGTTGCTCCCTGAGAATTTGACAGATCTCTACTAAACCCATATTGATCCCTGAATATCTCTCGGAATACATAGGTTGCGGAATGCTGCGACTAGGGACAAAAGGGATATCAATGTTAGAATCTGGTGTCAGTGGTTCAGTGTGAGTTTTGGGTTCTGGAATGGACTTTGCAGGAGAGGAGATCCAGTCAACTCGAGGGGCAAGTAAACTATGCTCGTCATCTCTTAAATCGGCAAATGAATCAAGAACCTGCAAGTACATTTAGTAAAAGAAATAACTAAATGATATAAATTACCAAATATAACCCTGAACTTATAACATAAATTAATATTATTCACCTGTACGGTAGTCAGTCTCTAAAAGACTAAATGGATCCTTGTAGGGTTCCAGCCTGTATTTAATGGCCACCTCAACATGCGAGGTCTGGCGTCAGGAACAGTCGGGGCTATCATGACTGTGCGCTCATAAAACCATAGCTACGGAAACAAAAATAAATCAGGAATTCATATTACCGAAATAAGAAAAATAATTCTTGACTAAGGTTGGATAATAGACTAATCGTTAGAAGAAAAACAAATCCGTTCAGGTATCCCAATGGCTGACCTATCCTTATTTTGATGACGCATGCGTTGACTTGCTCAATGAGGTGGTCACATACCGTTGCGACCCAATTAAATGAAGAAAAAGTATCTAAATTCGTAGCAAATAAATAGAGCCCTATGGGTACACTAAAATTGCTGGTATGAAAGAATAAATTAGACAATAAAAAATTAATAATAAGTTCATCAAGTGAAGTGGATGACTGACCCCTTCAGTAGTTCACTCTTTGCCTGTCTGACATCCACACCACTAACGGGTTTTTTGTGCCAAGTTGTTGTAGGTCCTATGTTGGGCATGTCAATTAAGAAAGCAACTTGGTCTGCATCAAAACTGAACTCCATCCCCCCATTCTGAATGTCAATCTATTCATATCCCAACAATTCAATATGTGCATAGTTAGGATGTGATCTTAAGGATAGGGGGAGTTCAAAAAACAGATTCAGCTTCAATTTTCCCAAAACTGACCATGTCTCCTGAGAGACAATTGATCGAACCTTATCCAACACTTCTCTAACTGTTGATGGACGACAACTACAATTCATAGACTGTTTGTTCATCAACTTACAGGAATAAGATACATGTTATTAATACTGACAATAACTCATCAATCAGTCAAGAATAACAGAACAATAATCAACAACTGCATGAATATTTCCTAAATCAATAATAACCCAATATTAACTGATCAATAACGTAAGAATAACTTAAGAATACACTTTTAACTAATCCTTGAATAACAAAAAAATAACCTAAAAATAACCCGAGAATAACCGTCGAATAAACTGCAAAAAACCGATGAATAACCTAAAAATAACCCACGAATAACCTAAAAATAACTAGTGAATAAACTGCGAAAAACTAACAAATAACCTAAAAATAACCTACGAATAACCTAAAAATAACCGGGCAATAAACCACGGAAAAACCGAGGAATAACATAAAAATAACCCACGAATAACCTAAAAATAACTGAGGAATAAACTACAGAAAAAGAGACGAATAACCTAAAAATAACCCACGAATAACTTAAAAATAACCCACGAATAACTTAAAAATAACCCACAATAACCTTACAATAACCCGACAAATAACCTATAAATAACCCACGAATAACCTAAAAAATAACGCGCGAATGAGCAAAGGGTGCCAATAAATACTAAACTTTGGAGTAACACAAGAATAAACCAATAATAATCTAACAATAACCCAAGAATAAATTCCCTAACAAATCATGAATAACCCAAAAATAAGCTGAAAATACCTCCCAAGACCTTCAACACTAAACCGTATACTCTCTAAGACAACTAAACGACAAAACATAACTTATAATCCGAAAAAAATAACAGGAAAAAAAATGACAATTAGCAGGACAAGCTTTCCTCTTCAATTCCCTCATTCATCCTCTTCGCCTCCTTCTTTCTCTGTTTCTTTGACTTCGTCGGCTGTTCAACGTCTGTCCTATTCATCTCTTATGATTGTGTTCTTATCGACTCTTCGGCCAGCGTACTCTTCGGATCATCTAACTCCATCGTGTTACGACTTCGAAGATATCAAGCGAAGGAAATATGAAACCCTAGCAGAGCGAACGGCGAAAACCCTAGCAGAAAAATTCGTAAAATGTATTTTCGAAAAGTATTTCTCAGCACTCTAAATGGCGGGATACTCAAAAAGACGCGGGGACATCGGGCCGGGTCAGGCTTCAGCGCTGCATTATTTTATTTTATTTTTTTTTTATTCCGCATTTCCATGTGACCGAATTTAAATGGACTGCGAACGTAGAGAACCGTCCGGTGTCACGAGAGAAAAATTCGCCCTTTTTTTTGGGTGAGCAAGTGACATTTCCATTTCGGTGCGAGAATAAAAAAAAAAAGTCCAATCGTGAAAATTTCTCAGCGTGGCTACCCTTATCAGATGGTTAACTGCGCAGCGCTGGGCAGATATTATTGAGCAGAAATATAAAGGGAAAATACTTGAATGGGATTGGGAAAAGACAGCTTTTTTAATTAAAATATGAAGTACAATTTTTTCTGATGCTGAAAAAAAAATTTAAATCTCACTCTTACAAGCTTTAATAATTTCAGAAAAGCGCACAAGCCTTCTCTTTCCAAATGCAAATTGTAATTTTAAAAAATGATCACAAGAAAAAAGAAAAAAAAAAAAACACAAACAAGCTTTGATTCTGATAATGTGAGCTTAATTTGGTATGGATCCGGCACTTAATGATGCCCCTGGTTTGCAGCATTGACCCAAACCTTAATGTGCAGATTTCAAGAAGGACATCCAATATCTCTGTCAAAGGGCCAGCCAAACTCTTC